>PVJA010002998.1:0-99935 GCA_004027025.1 Myocastor coypus | reverse complement strand
TTGGTGAGATGAGCTTTAGGAGGCTTAGATTCAATAGCCTCCAACATCACAAGCTTCACTGGTGGCACACTGCAATTGCAAAACCTTTGACTGTGTATGTATCTGCTTCCTCTTAGTCCAAAGAGAAGTATATTCTTTCCTTTTTTTTTCTTTCTTTCTTTTTTCTATGCAACATCAATAGGGAGGTGGGTCATGCCCAGACACTGTACTCTATAGAATGATTGTGAGGACAATATGCAATATGTCAACTTTCAAAGAAAAGAAGGGGGAAAAGAAAAAAAAAAAAAGTAATGTGGATTTAGAGAGGTTAATGTTTAATTGTTTGATCAATCTTATATACCTATATGTATTAATCTAAACTGATCAGATGATGAAAATATGTAATATAACCATTGTTAAATTTAAACAATAAAAAAGTTGAAAAAAAAAAAAAAAAGACCTAGCCAGAAAATAATCACTCTTGAAAACTAAAGATCAAAACTTCCAGGCCACATTAGCTCACACTTTCTTTATGTGCCTTACACAGTCGGCACCGAGCAATAGGACAGGTAAGGCGAGGACAGGCTGCTTGGAGCTGGCAGTTCTGATCTCCAGGTTTCAAGGCCGATTGCTTTCTGGTTAAGCCCTTATTTTCAGGAATGTACCCTCACACAATAACACACACTGCTCATGTTAATTTTATTCATATCACCTCAAACTGGAAACAGCACACATAACCATCAACAGAAGGTTGGGCAGAAGATTGTGATGTGTTCGGATGCTGAAATTCTACACAGGAATGAAACGCATGCATGACCGTACACATAGCAGCACATGGACTGCCAGCAGGGGACGGATTTCAGGCATATTTAAAGAGAAGACAGGAGGATAGTATGCCACGTTCTCCATTTATATAACATTCCACAGTGGCGGACACCAATCTGTGGTGATGGAGATAAGAAACATGGGTTTGAAATTAGGGCACACAGGCTACAAACGGGGTACAAGAAAAGATCATGGGCATGAAAATTACTATGCCTTGTTCTGAGTGCTGGATATAGGAAACCATCCTGGGCAGTCTAAAGCATACTGATTATGTCCATGTTATAAAAGAATAAGTACACAAACATAGTAATATAGCTGAACTGTAGCCCAAAAGCTTTGCATCTAATATTGACCTATAGCCAGTGGGAAAATAAAGCCTCTAGTAATTTATGTTTTTCCACCTTTAAAGTTTAAATTTAAATCGTTGAGATATATAGTTGTGGAAGAGTTTCTCTTTCTGCAATTTTTTAATCCTAAAGTTTTCAAAATGAAACATCAAACCGTAAGACAGAAAGTCTTGGGCAGTAATCCAACAGAAATGTGGAAATAGCTTTGGATGCGTATTTTTTTCTACAGATCTTCCATATAGCTGCTGTTTGGGGTGAAACGGAATGAAGATATTTTCTCAGAGGCAGAGAAGCTAAGGAGATCCTTGCAGACTGAGGTATGCAGGTCTCCAGAGACAGAGCCGACAGGGGGACTCCCCCCTATTGTGGCTGTGGGGATCCCCTGGGGACCTTGTTAAGCCAGCATCTGTGATTCAGCAGGTCGGGGTGGGGCGGGCAGTCTGCTTTCTGGCAGATCCCTGGGGGACACTGGTACTGCTAGCATGGGCAGCAACAAGGCTTAGACACCCTATTGCCTATTGTTTATGCCATTTGTACTCGGATTATTTGTTAAAATTCAGACTTCAGGGGTCCCTTTCCATGGGATTCTGCACTTCCAGGATTCTTATTTAAGTAACTCTCCAGAAGATTGTGGCACACATTCACATTTTGGAACTAGTGGCTTGACAAAGTTGTCTTCCGGCATGCTGATCAGACTTCAGTTCTCCACGAAAGCAAGGTTTTATAGCTGGCTTCGTACTCAAGCAGAAGGAAAGGGAACCGGACAGGGTGTGTTTTGAATGTGTCATATATGTCACTCACTTACTGAGTGTGCCGTTCACTTAGGACATCTAATCTCTCCTGTGTTGTGAGGTGGGACTATCCAAATATAGATAATTGACACTGGACATCAACGATAGCTTAGATACTGTGCTAAATGTTTTAAAAACACCAGACCCTGAGAGAGGCTCTGCTATTACTGCACCCAGTTTGCAGCTGTGCAAATAGAGTCAAGTCACAGGGGTTCGCTTGCTTCGCCGCCTGGCTGGCTTCTCCGTGGCTGTCGGTCTGCTTCCTGCATTCCCATCTCAGGGCACAACAAGGCTGGCATGCAGCCGTGGCCCTTGGCTAGCCCGAGTGAAGCTGCTTTAGTTTTCTGTTTTCACTCTACTAGTGTGGTCAGTCAGTGCATGTTATTTTCTTTCCATTTCTCTGTTATTATTCCATCTTTCAATTATTTTGCTTTGAAGAGTACCGTTGAAAAGGAACTCAAAGTATAATTATGACCATCTGTGTAGTATTTATTAGTTTACAAACTGGAAACAGAATTCATGAGCAGATTTGATTCCCAAACTATAAAATTCCATATCTTCAGGAGGAGGAACGGTTGGTCCAGGGATATGTAACTGACTTACCTGGGGATATCTTCCCACCTTGTTCCTCTAAATCTGCGATTCTGCATTGTAGGCCAGGCAGAGGAGAGAACAGAATAACACAGCGGTTGGTGAGAAAAGCCATCAGTTTGTTTATTTGACATTGGTAGATATTAGAAAAACATTATGTTTGTCTGTGTGGCAATATATTATTTTTTTTCTATATGTTATTATATTATATCACCTCTTTCTTCCTCTGATCCTCTTCCTCATCTCCAGTAATCCAAAAACTCTGTCTTCATTTTACTCGTTAAGTTGCTTATATTTTGTATTTCTCTTTTAAGGGAAATCATGCTCTATATTTTGTGCTTGATATATTTCACTTAACATTATGGCCTCAATAAAATTCCACCGTGTAAATGTACCATGCTTCTTTATCCATTTATCTGTTGACGAACAATATCTGGGTTATTTCCAGAGCTTGACTATTGTGAATTGTGTTGCTACAAATCTTTAAAAAAAAGACTGAAAGTACGAATCGCATTCATCCTGGTTATACTGAGCCTAGGTGTATTGCAAAGCTAAAGACATCATCTGCAGTGATACAGGTGAACCGTGTTATGAAAGCAATCTCTGTGGGGGGGGGCGCTGTAGTGTTGGGTTCCTGCCATTAGCAGTGTAGGGCAATTTCAGACAATAAAATTTTAATCTTAAAGTTAGGTTTTATGCATCTAACTGTTTATCCCTAGTGTCAGTTGAGTAGTGCATTTATATTTCCTTACTATCTAAAATGTCACTCAAGCAAGGGTCATTTTACAAGTAACACCTGTACATGTACTTGTTTTATATTGAGTACTTTTTCACATAGTTTCAAATTTAGAACGTTGTATCACCTTTGCTGTTCATTTCTAGTGAAACCCACCAAAAACTTGGAAGTTTATTAGATACAATTTCTATGCTTTCCCAAAATTCACTGATACTATTTCACAGCACAAGATGGACACATTTGGGAGACTGAGGCTGAGTAGGAAGTCCCAAATATTCTGCAACAGGAAAAAATGAAGAGGTGGAGAAATGTTAGGATATTCAGCCTTGCAATGCAGCCACTAGCAGTGGCACGAAGCAATTGGCTGAGTCAGACAGTGGGACACAGCATTATCTGGCACCATGAGATGGCATCAGGCCACTAGCCACCTTGCTCTTTGCCAACTGGTGATTTCTACTGGAGTCATGCAGAAGAACCCTACAGGACTGAAAACATGCAGGAAATGTCCTAGATTCTTAGGGAAACTAGTTTTCATTGGTTTGTTGTCTACAAATTTCATAGTGCCATAGTCCAAATACTAATTTATTTTAATATTTGGGTTCTTTTTAGTTTTACTGCTAAACATTTCAGAAAAGTAGAAAGCAGCAAGCAATTGGGTGTGCACAGATTTGACAGTTGTCGAGAGTTTGTTAGTTTGCATTTATTCATTTATCCCTACTTCTCTTCCTTTCTTTCTTTCTTTGAGGCTAATATTTCACACCAACCTCATCATGCAGCCAAGACTTTGTTCTTTATTTTTTTAAAATTATTTATTTATTTATTTATAAATTTATTTTTCTTGTTTCAGAACCTTTGTTTAATTCACCCATTTTTATGGCCGGCTCAGCCTGCCCTGAGGGCAGGGCTGGTGCAGCATGTGGTGCTGGGGATTGAACCGCGGTCCCTGAAGCCGCCCAAGCTTTCCCAAGCAGGCGCTTTAGACCACTGAGCCATCCCGCCAGGCCCTTTGTCCTTTACTTTGGGCTGAAACTCTTTAAATTTTGATAAGGAGATTTAACATATCTCATTGTTACCTTTTAAAATAAGTTCAGTTATTGAATTAGTTAAATTGATTAGTGGCTGTCCACATTTATATAAAGGATATTTATAGATATGCAGATATGGGATGATCAAAATATATGATGTATTTTAAATTTTTTAAAAAACATGGTAAAATTCACCCTGGTATGAGCCCATCTCAAAATAAACCCTTTTACTTTGAACACACATATTTGCTTTTCTTGCCTCTGTCTGAGGCAGTCTTCTTTCTACAGCGTCTTTATGAGATCTGTGGAAAAAAACGTGATGAACACCACCGCACCACTGTCAAGTGTCGTACAAAGAAAAGGCAGCCTCGTTGAGACATTGCGACGTGTCCTCAGCCACTTCAGTCACTGGAGCTGTTACCATGCAACAACTTCTGACACTTCGCCAAAGTCAGCACGACCGTGAAAAGTCAATGTTTTCTATGTATTCAGGACAGGCAAGCAGCCACAGAGGCACAACTAAAAGATGAGAGAGAGCTTGGAGCACAGCTTTAGAAAATGGCAAGAAAAATGGGCTATGAATATTCAAATCATTCTTTTTTTTTTTTTTTTTTTTTTTGTCTTTTTGAGACAGCGTCTCGCTATGCAGTTGAGGCTGGTCCTGCGCTCACTTTTGTAGCCCAGGCTGGTCTCGAACTCGCACCAATCCTCCTGCCTCAGCCTCCCGAGTGCTGGGATTACAGGCGTGAGCCACCACGCCCGGCTTCAAATCATTCTTATCAATTTCTCCGAATTAATAGCTGGACTTATTAAAAATGTAAATGATAGTGAGCTATGTTAACTGTTGTCTAAAGCTTAGCATCTATATCTATGTCTATGTATCTATATCTATCTATATATTTGCTGCACAAAGGTCATTATTCATATTTTATTATTTTATCTTTATGACTGTATTCTAACAGAGACCTACCGCTCTCTCCGTGTATAGATTAAGAAATTTACATCGGGAATGTGCCAGGCAGATCTGTGTCCTTCATGCACAGCCTGCCACGTTGCCATTTCGGATTAGTCCTGCTGAGCATGCGCAGCTTTTTTCTCCTTTCCTGCAGACTTGCAGTACGATAGAGGAAGCCCAAGCTTACTCAAAGGGGGCAGAACGCAGCAGTGACTCATGATTACGACTGTCGCAATTCTAGGCTCGTTCTCACAAAAATTATTATTTTTTAAATTTAGTACACGGTCTGCAGGGTCTCACTACACAGATGGGACTCGTAACGATCCAGCCTCGCAAGCTCTGGGAGGATTACAGGCACGCGCCACCAGCCCACTCCAATTGCCTATTCAGCATGCCCTGGGGGCAGGGCCAACACAGCATGCCAGGCATCCAGAAAGATGACAACTATAAAAGGAGTTTTGGAGTGTTAAGCTGTGGAATATTTCAATATTGTCCCAGTTATCCCCAGGGTTGAACCCTATCCATTGAATCTAACCAAACTCTTTGTGTCATGACAAGAAATTCAAGGTTCCTGGTAATAAAACAATGCACCAATAGCTCATGTCTCATTCCTGGAGAAGTCTACATATAAAATTTATTGAATAGTCAAAGGGCACAGAAACTAGTTTGCAGGACCTTTTTGAGAATGCAACATTTTATATAGTTTCAGAAATGTCTTTCAGTCTACTTAATACCTAAACTCTTGCTGATGAAGCTAAGGTATTTGCTTAGTTGAGTTACCACCTATACATGGCCACTCATGCTGCTAACTATGGCAGTTCTTAAACCTTACAATTTTTTTTTTGTCTTTTTGAGACAGGGTCTTGCTGTGCAGTTCAGGCTGGCCTTGAGCTCACTTTTATATCCAAGGGTGGTCTCAAACTCGCACTGATCCTCCTGCCACAGCCTTCCAAGTGCTGGGATTACAGGCGTGCGCCACCATGCCCAGCTCCTTATTGTGTTTTTGAATTTTGCTATACATTGCTTGACTTTATGGAACTTTCTCATTTTTAATTAGTGATGCACTGATGATAATATTTGGTTTAGTGTTCGTTACTCTACAGATTAAGAGAAGCATGACTGAGGTGAGATAATTTTGAGTAGTGCCTTCTAAGTTGCTAATTGTTTCACATGAATGCATTCTGAAATAAATCCAAGAATCATGACAACCATCTTAAAACTAATCAATACAGAACAGAGAACCTGAGGCTTCACTGCAGGTAAAGGACATGTTTATGTGAATGTATAGTGCATATATGTATTTATCTGAATATTTATATGTTTGTGAGTGTATGTTTACTAGGTCCTAAGGAAATGGATTTTTGGTAGGATAATAATTTAAGACATTTGAAAGCCATCATTTTAGAGATCATAAATACACAATGGAGGGTGTACCTAGGTCACCTTTGTTTACATGAATGTTATGCTTTATCTTATTCAAAGTACACATACATACACAATTATGCTTAATTCCAAACAGTAAAAACAGAAACATTGAAAGTTGACTTTAAATATTCTCTAGATACACGTGCTTCGTGGCACATCGCTTGTCATTCGGTGAGTTGGTAGTATGAGGACAGGTTTCCTGTGAGACGGAATAACTTTTAAAAATATTTCGTGTACGGAAATAACTATTGTATCCTGGGGATTCATGGCTAAAAGGAGCCTTAATTAAGCTCTCAACTGTTCATTATTTTCCTCTCACCTTTTTTGCAATAATGTAGCTTTCAGTTGCTTTCTATGGCTGTCCCTCAGATGCTGCTGCCATAAGAAAGTGCAGGCTTTGTTTTTTTTTCAATTATCAGTTTTTGTTTTTTTTTTAAAATCAGTTTTAGAGGATGTTACTAAAACATAGTTACTAGCTGTTTTTGCTTTTTATTTTCTCCATGGACTCCCTAGTAGGAATGTAGCTTAGGTGTGGCTTCATTAATTCCTTCCACTGGTGGGAGGATGTTCACATAATAAAAGCAACCTCCACACCTAATTTTAGTCATGACAGGATTCCGCTAGCAAGCTGGATCTTGCATCTTTAATAAGAGCATCCAGGTGCTTAGAGCCCTATCTACAGAGCGGAGCCTAGACTCTTAGATTTAAAGGTCAGCCTAGGAAATAAAATGGTTTTGTTGTTTTTTTAGTGCTTTGTTTTGCAAGTAGGTGATTTGAATTGTCTCAGATCTTACAGCCCCAGGAATTCAGTCTGCAAGTTTTAATAATACTGTGGGCTGACCATGATATTATATTCTTAGTATAAAAGTATTGCTCATGAGAGGCATCCTGGGATTGTGGAAAGGGAGCTTGGTTAGACCTCAGGGAACCTGGTCCTCCATTTTGCTCATACTATTAATAACAATGACAGTAAAAATAGTTTACACTCCTTGAGTTCTTACCTTGTGTCAGACATTATGTAAGTCTCTTATAAATATTGGCAAGCTGGGGGAATTGCAACTCACCCAGCACAGTAACTCAGATACACAGCTAGAACCTACTTCATTTATTTGGTGTTTGCCCCAGCCTTCCTGTTAAATTTCAAACTATTGTGTCTAGAAAAAAATAACATTAAACCCAATTAAAATTTATTCAACCTTTTAAATTATGCTGTTCAATATAGTAGTCACTAGTCACACACGCCTACTTAAGCACTGAAAACTTGGCTAATCTAGCCTAACGATAAAGTGAAAATAAGGCGAGCCTCCTTGTGGCATCTCATGGAGCTGTAGATTACTAATAAGACAGAGCTGAGTTCCACAAACAGAAATATTTGTTACATGACAAATTAACAAAAGGAGAAAACACTTCCATGCAGGAAATGATGATGACATGACTCTCAGATGAGTTTCTTTCACTTAAATGATAATTTTCAGAATGAAGGAAGCTAAAGAAAAAGATTTGCAAATTTATTTATACATCTTTTTTTATGAAACACAATGACTTATGTTCCCCAGATACCTACAGTGTCTAGCACTACTCTCCATCCCCCATAGCCCATTGTTTTGATGTATAAAGGAACATTGAGAAGTTCTGAGAAAAGGGTCATGCTTTTCTGCATATATTTGCATTCCATATCCACCCTCTGCTTAGGGGTAGTGCATTACAATATGTAGATATTTACAAGTGACTGGAGTACAGTAAGCCCCAAATTATAAATGCTACACATTGTTCTTATTGTTCTTGCAAATGTAGTCGGATGTGGAACTAAATGGAAAACTTGTATAGTTCTATTCTCAAATGATAGCAATATTTCAGTTCACATTTTGCATACATAAATTTTCAAATGAATTGCTTAGCATCTGGAGATCAATAGATGTAACCATGTGCAAGTTAACAAGATTATGTCAATAATCAAAAGTGAAATGAAATACATCTTGGCTACTTCAAACTGAAATAGGCTATATATACAAGGACATGAATATACTTATTAGACTTATATTGATGGACTGTTGAAGTGATAAGATTTTTAAATAACCCAGTTAACATATATTGTTCCATTTAATCTCATTAACTATTTCCCTTAATGTGGCTATTAGAAAATTTAAAATTTAAAATGTGTATGTATACCATCTGATATTTTTGTTTAACTTTGCAACATTGAACAAATCCCTGAGCAATCTATTTTTTTAAAAATGTATTTAGTACAGAGCCTACAGGGTCTTATTACAGAGATTGTGCTCACAGCGATCCTCCTATTTTCAGCCTCCTGAGGACTGGTATTAGGAGTGTACGTCACCATGTCCAGTCTCAGTTGCCCGCTCAGCCCACCACAGAAGAGGATCAAATCCCTGACTAATTTCTTGAGAGAAGTTCTCCACATCATCCAGGATAATCTTTCTCCATTTGCCAGTCTTTCAGTGGTGGTCGCAGGCACATGGAAAGGAAGATGGACACATCTCCACAATGGCCAAGGATTCGAGGTCCTCGAAGCACTTGTCCTTGCTCTCTGTTTTCCATTAATTACACGGTGGCTCTGGATTTCATGGCACTTGAGTCGTGTAATAGGACCGTTTTACGCTGCACCTGATGATTTGTTGTTTTTGCCTGCACTTTCTCCTATACTTAGGAATTAACCTAACTAAAGAAGTAAAAGACCTATTCAATGAAAATTATAGTAAAAAGAGATCCTAGAGGATTTCAGAAAATGGAAAGATATTCCCTGCTTCTGCATAGTAAGAACCAACATTGTGAAGATGGCCATACTCCCTAAACTGTTATGCAGGTTTAATGTAATCCCTATCAAAATACCATCAACATACCTCACAGATCTGGGGGATTCAGTCCTAAAATTTGTTTGGGACCAGAAAAGACCAAGAATTGAAAAGACAATCCTGGGCAACAAAGGTAAGGCAGAAGGCATTACAATTTCTGCCCTAAAGTTATACTACAAAGGTACAGTAATACAATCAGCATGGTATTGACCTGAGGATCAATGGAATAGATTAGAAAATGCAGAAGCAAATCCAAACACACTCAGGAACCTTATCTTTGACGAAGGGACCAAACGTGTTTTCCGGAAGAAAGATAGCCTCTTTAACAAATTATGCTGGACAAAGTGCCTCTCTTCATGCCCAAAACTAAAACTTGACCCCGGTCTAGCACCATGTACTAAACCCAAGTCAAAATGGAGTAAAGATCTAAATATTAAAAGAGAAACAGTACTTCTTCTAAAGGGGAAGAATTACCAGGCTGGAGTATGGCTGTGCTTTTTCACCTTTCTTGGCAAAGCAAATCAGCAAAATTCAATTGGTGATTCAAATTTCCACCAATAAAGTATGTAGAGAGTTCACTTTAGTTTCTCACACTGATCTATGTCTTTAACATGACTCAACACACAGGGAAGACAAATGTAGTTTAATGGACTTTGCAGAGAACCCCACCATGGCTGAAGCTTGTCCTTATCTGGACTCGGTCTCTGTTCAGACGCCTCATGATGTACCTGGCTTATTCAGCTTCATTTTCTTTTTTTTTTTTTTTGAGACAGGGTCTCGCTATGCAGTTGAGGCTGGCCTTGAGCTCACTTTTGTAGCCCAGGCTGGTCTTGAACTCACACCGATCCTCCTGCCTCGGCCTCCCGAGTGCTGGGATTACAGGCATGAGCCACCACGCCCGGCTTCAGCTTCATTTTCATATCTCATAGCCACAGCCTCTGCGTCCTTGCTACCACCCCACCCATCTGGTCAGCCTGGTGGTCCTCTCCCCGGTCCGGTTGAGGCTTCATCTTTATCTGTCTTTCCAAGTGCCTCAATATCCATTGGCCTTTCAATTGTCATATGGGACTTTTGGAGAAAATGAGAATTTAGGAACTCTATGCAGTGGCAGGAGCCCTTAGTATGCCTACACTGCCCTGCCCGGTAACTTGTGGTTCCTGCATGCACATGGCATTGGTTGCTGGAGCCCATCTTTGCTTGCTTCTTCTCCAGTGGTGATGGAAAAGGGAATGCAATTAAGTGATTAAGAGCATGGCTCCCTGCAGTGCACTCCTTGGATCAGTCCTCGCTCTCCTCTAAGTAAGTAATCTAATGTACAGTCCTTAAACTTTCCATACCGGCCTCCTCCTCTGGAATTTGCATAACAGTACAACCCCTTCAGTGGGCTTCATGATGATTAATTTCAGAGGTGCACATAAAGCATGAGGACACAAATACACTGAAGAGATATTAGGGGTGACAATTACAGTACTACTGACAATTTTGACATCTTTTGTTATTGCTGAATAGTAAATCTCCTTATCTGCTGGAGGAAGAAAACATATATTTCTTTATTTTGTAAGAAACTTCTAAAGTTTTCCTGAAAGCAGAAAGATGAGAAGATTTGGTGAACTTCCTTTTCATATGCTTCAGTGAAACTTGGCTTAAAGGAAGGAGTATAGATACTTGGATTCTGTCTTTGTAAGAATATCTTCAAACTTTGATATTATTTTAATTAGAGTTTATGATGATCTTATAAAAAGAATGCTAAATATTTTAACACGCATTTACCTTTTGTAACTTAGGAAGTAAAAACATTCATTCATTCATATATTCTTATGTTTACTCAACAACTGTGTATGTGTGTGTGTGTGTGCGTGCATGTGTGTGCGTCAGCACCAGGGATTTAGCTCAGGACTTTGACCTTGCCTGGCAGATACTTAGACCTCTAAGTTACATACCCAGCCCCTACTCAATGACTTTGATCCCCTTCCACTCTGAATCAGTGTCCTCAGTTCTTGATATGCAGACAAGAGCAATAGGGACGCTTTAATTCTCATTTCTCACAGGGACTAAAATTCTAATAAAATAAGATGCCTTAAACAATGATGTTAGTAGGTAATGCATAATTGTAAATTATCACAATACTTTGTTTAATCAATTTTTAATTTATTTTTTATTACTTTTAATAAGAAGTAACAATGCGACAGTTTCAAAACACATTAGTAGTGCATTTGCAATAATTGACACATTGCATATTGCTGTCCTCATAGTAGTTATGCAGAGCACAGGATGTGTATATGATAAATTTTCTAATTGATATTGGTAAGGAAAGAAAAAAAGAAAAAGTTTCTTCTCTTTGAACTGAAAGTAAGTAGTTGTATACGTAGTCCAGTGTTCCATAATTGCATTGGGTTATCAGTGAAACTGCTGATGTTGGAGGCTATTGACTGAAGTCTCTTACAGCTTACCATACTAATTTAGCTATGCAGGTTATGCCTTGTAATTAAGCTTTTCTGTTGGGTGATCAAGGACAAGTTAAAGGAAGACCTGTATAACAAAGCATTCATCTTTTGTATCTTCCAAGGTCATATCCCCTTAAGATTCACTTTGGAACCATGTACAGTGCTTTGTAGAACTGTTATCAGTGTCAGCCTTCAGGACAAATCACAGCCATTGCTTGACCAGTTTGCTTTCTGTGAAAGCCTGAGAGAATGTTTTTTCTCTAGGTGACTCTCCTTAGACACACTATACTTCATTTATCCCTTTCCTCTGAGGTACCATAATCTCCTTGACCAGAAAATTTGGGACACAACTGAGTTATAAGATATTATAGCACAAGTTCTCTATTGTCCTGAGTTCTTACTGACCTAGAAGGGCTAGGGCCAAAATGTTGGCTACGCTTGTAGCCCTTCTTTTTTCTCCAGTTTTTGGTCTGTTAATTTACATTCTCAACCCTCCAGCAGAGAAGCTTCATGATACTATTACTCTATAACATAGGTAATTGAGCTTAACATCATGTCTTTCTGAACATAAAACATCTTAGACTTAGCTTGAAATTGTTATTTTCCGTCAATCATTGATATTCTTTTTTTTTTTAATTTTTATTTTATTTTATTTTTTTTTCTTGTTTCAGAACCTTTGTTTGTTTATTCACTCATTTTTTTTTTTTTTTTATGGCCGGCTCAGCCTGCCCTAAGGGCAGGGCTGGCGCAGCATGTGGTGCCAGGGATAGAACCGCGATTCCTGAAGCCGCCCAAGCTTCCCCAAGCAGGCGCATTAGACCACTGAGCCATTCCGCCAGGCCCCAATCATTGATATTCTAATAAGTCTCTATAGAATGTACCACAATACTTTGAAAGGAATACTCAAGGCATCATTAGAAGCTATAATGCTTTCTATAGTCATATGTACTTACTTTTTATGGGATTGAGAAGTGACTATGGAAACCTTTCTAGAAAAAGCTAAGAATGTGTAGTGCTTTGGTTTACTTTCTGTAACTATAGATAAGTGTCAGATGCTGGGTAATTTATAAAGAGTAAAAGGTGTTTGGCTCATATTTCTGCAGGCTAGACACTAAGAATATTGTGTGACTGTGGTTTAATGACGGAAAATGGGAGGAAACACTGAGTGTTTATAGAGTGTTTACTTTTATCACAAATCCACTTGGAGTAGAAACAACTCTGCTAAAAGCTAACACCCCTCTGCTAGAGTAACATGAATCCATGTATGAGGGCGGCTGTCTCACGACCTAAAGATCTGATTAGGCTCCCCTCCCTACACTGCTGCATGCATAGCCAAGGTCCTATTGTATCAACTTGAGGACTCATTCAAATCATATCGTGCTTCATGCACGGGAGGGAGAATTAGAGAGATGCACACAAGCATAGGAAAAGCATGGGTTAAGGCTTGAAGACGTCAAAGGCATGGTGTATTGAAGATGTGGAAGATGACACAGTATCTCAGAGTGAAGTGAACAAGGTGGGAGGTGAGAGTGCATGAGGCTACAATGTAAGGGAGGGATCTGGTTCTGCAAAAGCTGCAGTCTTCATGAAAATTATTGAATTCACTCTAAGAACAAGGAAGACCTTAAACAAGAGACATTTTAAATAATGTAGTTTTTATTATCTCTCTAAATGCTACTTCCTCATCTATAAAATAGTCATGTATTACAGATAAAAAGATAATGCATGAGTAATCACCCTGAAACCTGTAAAATGTTGTACAGATATAAATTAATCTTACCAGTCTGATTATTGCTCAGAAAGTCTTCACTGACTCCGTGACATCGTAAGTACAAGGTCTTCCCTCTGTTCGGCCCATCTGACCAGTACAAATACTTAGATCACACTAAGATAAATTAATCTTACCAGTCTGATTATTGCTCAGAAAGTCTTCACTGACTCCGTGACATCGTAAGTACAAGGTCTTCCCTCTGTTCGGCCCATCTGACCAGTACAAATACTTAGATCACACTTTGCCCATTGTGTTATCTATGGTCTTTTTCTCATGTGCAACCCGTTCTTTGCCCATGAGAAGCAGCAGTTTATTTACAACGTTGTCGTTGTTTCTCTCCACCCACCCTAACCCAGACACATTCATGCTTCTATTAGTCAGGGCTGCCTTGAGAGCAAGGGACAGGCACTTCTAAAACTGGATTAAACTGTAACAAGACTCTGTACCTGATGCAAGCAAAAACTTGTCTACCTAAAGCTTACCCAATTATGTCAGGAATATCTTTGCTTCATTGTGACGTTGGCAAAGCTGTGGCACAAATGTTGCTTGTTTTACTTTCAGGGTAAAGATGTTATAGTATTTCTTTTTTCTTTTGAAAAAGCTATGACTTCAAGATCCAGGCTTGATTGGAATGCTATCACTTTGTGGTAAATAAATGGGCTGAGGGTTGCAGACTTGGCACTTGTCTCTGGAAGGTTAGCCGTCGTTGCCTTCATGTTCCCCGAGGAAGGTCGTGACACTCACTCATTGCTCTAGATTTTACACTACTGTCTTACATCCTCTATAGAAAGAGGGTTTTTCTTCTCCAAGCAATTCAGCAAATGTCTTGTCTTCTTCCACTGAGCTAAATTAATTATGTCCCATAAAGTAACCTACGCAATTATGACTGACCAAATCCAATTAAGTGAAGGCATGAGGTGAAGTTAATCTCCTTACAAAGCAAATGAAACAAGAGAGATTGGGACAGGCTGGGAAAAGAGACAGAACTGGAAGTTGGATGCTCTGGAGGCGAAAACAAAGAAAAGAAAAAAATGATCCCGGAGAAAATCCCCACCGAGCCATCTTGCATAATAGCACAGCCTAAGTCCTATGTCCCCTACACAGCTGTCACCATGATGTCACCAACACTGTAAGACCTTTGACATGTTTCAGTGGAAAGATGTGGGCCAAAATAATATTTTAAAAATAACTGAACATTTTGTTCAGAATTTTTTTCTGTCATTTTTCTTAGCCACAAAGATCTGAGTATGTCAATAGTGATAGTTGTTTGAATGAGTTAAATAGTATATCGTGCAATTTTAAAGTTTTAGAAGTATTCTATGTGTACATTTTATCTGAAAAGAGGAAGGTCATTTTTTCTCTTGCTGGATATGTATGTCCAGAATGTCTATATATGTGATTTTTAAACTATTCCAACTCTGGTCCCATCGATGGGGAAAGAATGACATAGTGTTAGTATCCTCCCTAAGTCTGAACAATTCTACACACCCTAGCAGTATCCTTACCTTGAGAAACTTAGTATTCTCATGTATGAATTAAAGTTAATCAGACCTGTTTAACAAGTAGGGCAATCATGAAATTTGCGTGGAATACCAGGTACAAAGGTCCAAGAACAGTCCCTTGCACACTGCTACACATTTACTGTCTACCCTAGCACACACAACTTCCTGAGAGTTTGCTATTCAACTGGTCATCCTTTAGGCACCAGGGTTGCTTAGAGGAGTGGCACAATACTTCCGCCTCTGTGAAATTCAGGTGATCCTGAGGTCATCAGATATTGCATGTTAACTCCTGGAACACCACTCTCAATATTTCATGACTCATTAGTGAGTGCTAATCCTGGAGCCCAGGCTACACTGACTCCCAGGCAAGGTGCACGAATGACTACATTTGCCTAAATGGTGTTAATAAGCACAAATAAGTTCTGGTTTTCCGTGTCTCTTAGGAAGTTGCTTTGAGAAGATACCGTCATAGTCCTGGGAAGCTCACAGGTATAGCAAAAAGCCAGCTGAGTGAAAAGTGATCTAATAAGACAGAGGGAGCAGGCTCCATCCTCCCACGGTCCCTCTTATGCTTTAAGCTCCCTGGGGAGCTTGTCTACTTCTTAGGCTCTGCCATTTTGAGCCTCTATTTCCTCAACTTCAGAATGAGACATTTGAACTAGATATATGTAGATCCAACATTTGTATATCTAATTTTGAAACTTCCCTTTGGATGCACATGAGTTCATTTATATATTTCTTTATTTCATAGTTACTAAACTGCCTTCTCTAGGTAGGACATTTGGATTGCCGAAAAGGATAAAAGTCACGAGTCTAACCTTCCTAGAATGTACATCTTAATTGAGAAGTCGATCACTGTGTGCTTGTTCACCACCTTAATTAAAATGTACTCGGTAAAGAAAAGTATAATGACAGCGTAATGTGAAGAATACTCCAGGGTAGGCAGGAAGAAAGAGGGCTGTTGTAATGAAGTAGAGACTCAGCTTAACTCTACTTAGAAGGGAGGTGGGGAAAGATTTGACAGGGAAGAACATGTTCTGTTGTAGACTTTTATGGACTCTTAAGGATAAAATTTTGACAAGTAAGGAAATTGGAAAATTTCCAATTAAATCCAAAAACGGAAAAAAAAAAAAGGCACACTCTCTTACAGTAATGCCAATAATGCCTATTTTATTTGATCATATATTTTACTTTAAAGGAAGGCATACCATCAAGCTAAAGGTATAAATTGGAATCCTAGAGGGTTTGTGATATCAGACCTAGAAATCTGAACTTTAATATGTAATTCTCAACATTTTTAGGTATGGAGGAAATCTTTTAAATCTTCTTTAAATGGATGAGAACATGATTCATTTTAAGCACGTAGAATTTTGGTGGTGAAGTTATTAATGAATTAGAGGATTGTCAATTGGAATTCTAATGTGCCTAATAAGTATAAATCTCACAAGTAGAATGGAAAGAATTGAAGTTAAGGAAGGAAATTAGTATTTCAATTAAGAAGAAATGAAAATCTTTAGTGACCAGTTAGGAAAGAGATTGGAAGAACCTACAATGAATATGTTATTTTTAGCTTTGACAGCTAGAAATTACTAATTGCATGCAGGGAAAAAAAAAAAAAAAACAACTTTCCCAAAATGATGGAGGGTTCCGAGTTGGAACTGCTAAGTCTAGACTTAGAGTAGCCTGAGGACGACATCGAGCTAGATGCATCTGAAGCATATTTAGGCATAGTGATTTGGATCAGAGAAAGAAGTCTTGAGTGACAGTAGAGATTGGGAAATCAGCAGGATTTAGAACAGAGTTGCTGAGCACTGTGGCACAGGCTTCTCATCACAGCACTCAGGAGGCTGAGGCAGGAAGATCACTGCAAATCTGAAGCCAACCTGGGCTACACAGTGAGTTCAGGGTCAGCTTAGACTACATAGTGAGATTTAGTCTCAAAAGAGAGGGAGGGGAAAAGAAGGAGAGTAAGAGGGAGAAGCAGAAGGAGAGGAAGGGGGAGAGGAACAGAGAGAGGAAGGGGGAGAGGGAGACCGAGGGGTAGGTGAGGAGGAGAGATGAAGTTAAGTGCCATGATCAGAGTCCAGCCTGCGAAGTCACAATTCCAGGATGGAATCTAGTGAAGAAATGTCTTGAGACGTTTTCACCATGAATGTAATGCCCATGATAGCTTTTAAATTTCTTTTCATAATACCCTGAACAGCGCAGAAAACGAAGCTTATTGTTTCAGTATATACATTTATGAAGACAGATTATGATTATAAGTAAGACAGTCCAATTCCTTTCAGTATAGAGAGCTGAGAATGTTTTTGGGTAGCTCAGGCACATTTTCCAGATTGCTCTTGTCCTATTCAGTGAATTGGTGGGGACAGTTGAATACAAAATAGTACTGTTTATTTTAAGGCAGAAATAAGAGGAGAACAGGAAAGAAAGCACAAAAGAAATGCTCAAAGAGAAAAGGATGCTTTGGTGGAGAAAAAGAAGTGGATTCTGCCATCAGATCGATCAGACTGCTGCAAGGAGAGTACCGCCGTGCAGCTAGCTCCTGCTGCCTTTTATATCTTCCTTAGTGGCCCGGGTGGTCGCCTTGATCTCGGGTTGGAGGACAGGAATCTGAAGCCAGGCTGGGCATGTTCCTCCCTCAGAAGAAAGAAACAAGGATGAAGATCATTTTTATACAGGTACAAATTCCCTGTGATGAGTGTGATCGCCATGCAAAGCCAAAGAGAAACAATAAATTTCTCTTTTTGAAAATGAAGAAGATTCGTGCCAGCTGCAGGGCTCACCCGGATCTTGGGACAGACTCCAGGCCTGTTAATCTGCACCTGTGGTTACCAAGTCTCTTCTGCTTCCAGGTCCTGCCCAGTGGTTCATTCTGTGTTGCTCTCCCTCACCTCCTGCTCCCAAAACAGTCTTTGATGCACCGTAATTATATATCTGGACCTTCTGAAGCTACTAGTGCTGGACTTCTACCTCAGAAAAGGGTGCAATTCCATCATACGTGCGGCCTGTTTAGACAATGTGCCATCTTCATGCTGCTTGTGGAAGTGAAGTCATCTCCCAAGGATAAAATCACTGCCCACCTGGTTCGCTTCCAGAATAACTACACTGTCATCCTGCACACAGCAGATGTTCAGTCAGGTTTGCCAAAAGGACGGTTATCAAAGGACTAACGACTCAGCACCTGGGGGCCAGGCCTGGGGGACAGCTGATTGGCATTGCAGATTCTGTTTGACTGACAGTCAAATATTTCCTTACAGAGTGGGGAGAGAGTGGAGGTGCAAAGCCGCACCTCCATCTGAGCAGTGGAAAGCTGTGATTTAGGAGCCCCCTCTAAAGTCACCGTCTTGTTTCACTAGCTCAATAATTTCTTTGGGCCAGAGAATAGCAGAGACAATTGAGGTGTCTATCTCTCATCACAAATAACTTAGCACATCCCACATTTTGAGTAGATTACTGCTGCAGTGGTCAAGATTCTTAAGCTGAGGCCCTTCCGTTCTTGATAAAGGCAATGCAGTTGAACAACCCTCAGGAGCACCTGTGAGGCCCCTGTCTCCTGGCAGATGGCGCTTGCTGCCTTGCTCGTCACTTTCATATTCTTTGCTGGAATATGTGCACTTTGTACTGTCTTCTCCAGTATAGACAGGTGACCATTGGGGCACACATGCCTACTGCTCTCGTCTAATTATTATTTCTTTGGAGAGGCTAGAAGCAGCGGATATATAACCTTTCCATGTCTCACTGAGCAGAAGTAGAAAATGTAAGCACTGTTCCCCCCTAGCCACGCTGTATTGCTCTCAGTTTGTGCCAAAGGGGCTTATTTGATATTATTCTAGAGAAGCAACCCACATGATGAGTATTCACCTCTGTAGCCAATAAGCAAGAGTTATTATTATTATTATCATTATTATTATTATTATTTTTAAGTGTTTCTGGCTGTTACAGGGCCTCACTACGCAGCTCACACTCGTGGAGATCCTCCTGCATTCAGCCTCCCCAGCACTGGGATGACAGGCACGGGCTGCTACACCAGGACTCTGCCCAGCTCAGCCTGCCCTGGGGCAGGGCTGGCATGGCATGTGGTGCTGGGGATCCAACCACGGACCGGATGCACTATCTCCACAGCCCCAGGCAAGAGTCTTTTTTAAGGGGTTGTGTAGAGTAAGAACAAAGAAATATGAAAGGACAGGCAGGCAAAGTGAGTAAATATTCAGAGATGGAGCTAAAGCCTGAGCATAGAATATTATGAGGTTCTAGTAGGCTGCCACAGTGGGCAAACCGGGTTCATATAAAAGTTATGCAGTGTGACGAAAAGGTTGATCTTTACTTTTTCTGTTAGAAAAGACGGACACATATTGAAAACATCCAACTCAAAAAGGGACTTCGAATGTCAAGTTACTGAATAAGGCCGTGGTACAGATTCACTGAGTTGAACCAAATGGTATCACTGGTGCTTACTGTGTCTCGCCTGCCTTCCTTTGGCAGAAGCTTCCTGCAAGCCTGGGTCAGCTCCTGGGAGAGGTCCCGTGAGCTCGCCCTTGCTCACCGCAGGCCTGGAGGGAGCGGGAAGCTGCCTTCTCACAGAAGCTTCACGCCGCCCTAGAAGCTCCGGCTTCAGGGGCGCATCTGTATCCAACTCAGTTACGGAGGAGGGGCGATGGGATGGAAACCGGTCCAAGCCAATAAGCTGTTTTTTATTGAAAAAAATGGTAAGACTGAATTTCGTAGCAAAGTGATAGGACAATAGCAACCGTTACTACAGTATGTACTGTCGTGTTCAAAGCGGTTACTCAGAGTACAAGGTTTGGGCACGAAAACAGTCTCCAGTCGATATTAGCATGAACCTTCTTTTTCAAGGAACTAAGAGACCGGAATAGCAGAGCTAACTTGTATTTTTCTCGTTATTTTTCCCCCCTTTCTTCCTTCCCTCTTTTATGTCATCCTCATTCCTTTCTCTCTTAAATAATTTCTCCCCATTTTATCATATGCATTGCACACTTTAGGCCATATTTAGTCTTTCATTTTCTCACACCAGGGAGACAGTATGATGTGTGCACATGTGAGTCTGATTTGCTTCTCTTATGAGTATGATCTCAAGTTGCACTGATTTATCTTTAAAAGTCTCAAGATTATTCATATATATAATATATATATATATATGGCTATATATATAAGGCCGTGGTACAGATTCACTGAGTTGAACCAAATGGCATCACTGGTGCTTACTGTGTCTCGCCTGCCTTCCTTTGGCAGAAGCTTCCTGCAAGCCTGGGTCAGCTCCTGGGGGAGATATATATATATGGATATATATATATATATATATATATATCCATATATATGCATGGTTGTTATAGTGCCTCACTATGCAGCTTGGACTTGTAGTGCTCCTGCTGTTTTCAACCTCCCCAGTGCCTGGACTCTGGCCAGTTCAGCCCACCCTAGGGCAGGGCTTTTGAAGCATGTGGTACCTGGAGTGAACTAAAGTCCTTATGCTCGCCCGAGCCGGCACTTAGTCTACTGAGCTATCTTTCCAGCCCAAGCCAATGCAGTTCTAAGGCAGGAGAGTAGGGTGTGGCAAAGCACCTAAGAACTGGACGCGTTCTGTCAGTCACAGAGACCCAGGACACATGTGCACCAGTCACAAAAGTCCGAAAGTGCCAGCTTCAGTTTTGTGAGAATTTAAGCAAGTTTTTGGTGGAACAGCACAGACTAATGTAAGCTTGGAGGGGAGGAGAAGGAAGGCTGGGATGGAGAGAGGGGGAGAGGGAGAGAGAGAGGAAGGGAGAGGGGGAGGAAGGGAGAGGGGGAGGAAGGGAGAGAGAGAGGAAGGGAGAGAGAGAGAGGGAGAGAGGGAGGAAGGGAGAGAGGAAGGGAGAGAGGAAGGGAGAGAGGAAGGGAGACAGAGAAGAGAAATGGGGAGAGGGAAGAGGGGGGAGAGGACGGGGAAGGAAAGGGAGGAGGGGAAGAGGGGAGAGGGGCCGTAGAGCTCATGGCCCGTGAGCCTTTCAGGGAATCACTCTATCTGGAGAGCACCCTCCTTTCCCTCCTTTTAACTGAGCCCTCATTCTCTCTGCAGTGAGCGTTCCTCTTTTCTTTAGGGACCTTTAATAGATGTAAAGCCTTGTGATGAATTTGTTTGTCTTGATCACATTTTTGGTTAAAAAACCCCAGCAACCTAGAGCACACCTGTGGAAGGAGATCTCAGCTCCACAGACCCCAGCATCACTGTTTCTCCTGGAAGCAGGTTTAATCTCCTGAAAAAGCACTCACCAACTTTTGCCAGGCATACATTTCCTAAAGTGAAAACATGGGAAGACACAGGGAAGCTACTGAGGGGCACCTAGTCTATTTTATTCACCTACTTGATTGACGTTTTTCTTGTGTTACAGGAATGCTGGTTATGAGCAAATATTAGTTTTCCTTACTTTCTTTCCTCTTCTTTTAATATGGAGCCCTGGTCGGGCAGATCTAGAAGCCATGTCAAAGCACATAGGTGAAACTTAAAATTTATACACCAAGAAAACAACACACTAGCATCATCGGTGGTTGCTTGTGATTTGCAGGCTGAAGGCAAACCGACCCCAAATTCTGCCACCTCTTCTGGCTTCCTTCAAGGTCATCGTTTTCCATTCTAGATTTATTTTGCCTTCTAGGAGAAATCCTTGCCTGCATTTGATTTTCCTGACAACAGTACCAGCAATGGTTTTGAAATCATTTTGCTTTCTTTGTTTTAAGTTAGCAACCTTCAGCAGCACGTTCTGTTTAGGCAGACAAAACCACACCTTTTGCCTGAGATTTGACTGACCTCGGGAGATAAGAAAATGTTACATTTTGTTATATAGGTCTTGCTTTAACTTTCCCTTAGCCACACAGCAGAAAAGTTTAACCACGAGGCATAAAATGTAGAGCTAGAATAGATTGCTGAACTGTAAAAGGCTTAAATCAGCAGCTTCTGACTTTGCTAGCTCTGCCAGTAACCCGCTGTGATCATGGAACATTGCACTATGTATACAACCACTTTCTCTTAGTTTAATGAGAAGAAATTTTCGTTATTAACAATGATTAGAAAAGTTATCTCGTCTACACCCTGTGCTCTGTATGACTACCATGAGGACAACAATATGCATTATATTGATTATTGGGACTGTACTACTAATGAGTTTTGAAACTGTCGTATTGCTATTTGCTGTTAAAAGTAATGAAAAATAAATCATAAAAAATATAAAACTTTTCACTTATTGGAATGTTTTATTCAAAGTTATCAGTTTTTCAAGTATAGCTTCAGGCTGATTCTTTCACTATTGGAACTGAATGTCTTGCCTTGAAAGCTCTCTATTCGTGTTTAGACAAACAGGTAGCATCTTGAAGCGGCTTGGCTGCAACCATTTGGAATCACATCTTGCAAGTGCAGCAGGGGCAGCTCCGGCTCAGTGAGGCAAGCTGCAGGATCTTCAGCTTGGAGAGTCACCAGTCCAATCTGCTGTCCCATCCTGGGCACCCACATTGAAACGTAGACTTGACTTACCAGCACTCTTTCCAAGCTACTCTGAAATTAAGTGTGGAGCATGACGCTTCCTACAAAAGAATTACTGTCAACATTATTAGGACTAAACCAGTGAAAACCAACACACCAAATATTTTGGAAAACATCTTACTCCAATTAAAATTAATTAGATGTAGTGTACACAGTGGCTTGTATTTTTTATTTTTTAAAGAGAATACAAATTAGAATTAAAATGTAAAATGTTACAAGTGATATAGATTTTCACTTAACAACATAACGTGAATTTCACAGTATTTGCTGTAATACATAGCTTTATTTTCCAACCAGTTATTTATGTGCATTAAAATTTGCAAAAGGATGAAAAAAAATAGAAATGTATGAGAAATTGAGAAGAGAAAAAACACAAACAATTGAGAAAAGGAGATGAGAGAAAATACAGCACTGACTGATTCTTTCAACAGACCAGCAGAAATGCACAGTGCAGTTGTTCAAAGCAGCCTAGGTGGCTTGCACTGCAGGTGTGGGTAGTGTCCTTATAAGGGGCTCATGTCTAAAACACAAGACTATATTTGGAGAGCTCCAGTCTTAGTGATGGATTCAATTTCAGTTTCTGTTACCAACAACCTAAGGAAAAAAAATGCAGATAGAAAAGAATTAGACCAAGAAATCAGCCCTGAATCCATTGATCACTCAACACTATCATAGAGTATGCAATAAAAAAGTTGCAACAAAGAAGGAATAAAAAAATATATCCTACTTAGATTCAGTAGTTTCACTTCACTTAGGAACATATAAGTACATGTACTTAGACCTGACTAGCTACATTATATGGGTTCTTCAATTGATTTCAGAGGACCCCAAGGCTTTGCTTCTGCCTCAGCGCAGCGGTGGGGCAGCATACACTGTGTCCCGCTGCAGAGCATCTTTGATGCTTGTGTCACCCTAGGAACGTGCACCGGACCCTTGAGGAGTAAGAGCTGCAGTAGACACAGGAGACACATCTTCTAAAACAAAGCACCTATGTTACAGGGACCAGTGTAAAATGAAAATGCAGATTCTTGTTCTAAAATGGTTAACAATACAGTGTCTCAGCTATTGCGAATGCGCTACTAACATGTTTTGAAACTCTGATATTGTTCTTTTATTAAAAGTGTCTTAGTTACTTTTTGCTCGTTGCTGGAACAAATACCCAACACTCAAAATGAAGGAAGGAAAGGTTTATTTAGCTCACAGTTTGTGGAGGTTTCAGTTCATATTCGGCTGGCCCAAGGCTGAGTGGAGCAGGGCGGAGAGCATCCAGTTCATGGCGGCAGAACAGCAGCAAAATGGTGGCAGAGGTAGCCAACCAACACGGCAGCAGAGCAACAGCAACAGCTAGAGCTCCAGTCTGTCTCTCTGTCTCTCTTTATATTACATTCAGGCTCTCCGCCTTAGCTCCCGCCATAGACTACACCCATAATCCCAGAAGTACTTCCACCCATAATCCCATCAGTACTAAAACCTATAATCCCAGGGATCATGGATCAAGTCTCAAACTCTAGAAGTCCCTGCCCAATGACTCCATGAGGCTTTGGGGGGACAACTAGACATAAACCATAACAAAAAGTAATAAAAATTAAAAAATAAAATAGTTAAGAATGTAAAGACAGCAACACAGGATATTGAAGTAAACATGGGCACAGAATTCTGTGTGATAGCAGAGATAACCACCCAGATGAACCCTTTGGGTAGGAACCAACTTCCACTGCAGTTTTTATTGCTATGTAAAAATCTTCTTTAAATTTAAGTCAATGAAGACAGCTAGTGTCCTATAATAATATGTGATTTAGCAGACTAGACATACAGACATCAGGCTGGGATTCTTGTTATGGTTTGTGTCTAGCTATACCCCCAAAGTCCCATGCAGTCATGGGGTGGGGACTTCTATGGTTTGAGATGAACTCATAATGCAATTGGATTATGGGTGATCCACTGCGATTTTAGGTTTTAGTATTGCAGGATTATGGGTCTGAGTTCCACACTCAGCCTGGGGCTGAGACAGAGAGACAGAATCTGTTGCTATTATTGCTCTACTGCTTCTATGAACTGCTGCTCTCTGCCATGTGCTGCTCTGCCTTGGAACCAGCCGAGTATGGACTGAAACCCCCAGTAACTATGAGCTAAATAAACATTTCCTTCCTTCATTTTCAGTGTTGGCTATCTGTCCCAGCAATGAGAGAAATGTAACTAAGATGGTAGTCTTCTGACATTATGTGGTAGCATTCAGCTAATGGGTAGTTTGTCCTAAAGCCTCCCCAATGATCTTTCTTATAGAAGAGGTGGCTTGAAGGCTAAATCAGTGGTCCAAATGTAGTTTCTGGCTTTCTCCACATGATCTTACCAGCAGCAGAGGACATCATAGAGGAGGGTGCTGAACTCTAAGAGAAGCAAGGCAGAAGCTACCAGTCCTTCTGAAGGGAGGCCCATAGCTAGCCTCACTGTTCCACATGTAGGGATCAGAGTATTCATGGGCCAGGCACTGGGGAAAAGGAGGCAGGCAGGTCACTCTCTGTGACTGTAGTTGGAGACACTGCAGTTCTGTCTTTTTAGCCACCCTTCCTCCCACCTGTCAGTGTGTCTCATTCTTTGTGATCCATCACAATTTTTCTAAAGCTTACGGGGGAAAATAAAGAATGGTTGTAAGAGAATAAAACACTCAACTGTCGTAGGGCAGAATTCATAGGGAACATGTGCAATTACTAAATGAATGATGGATTGTATGGATATGTTAGTTGGACTTCTGGGATTGAATACCAGAAGTCATGGCGTTAGGAGCAGAAAGTAGAAATCCCTTAGGGAAAATACTATGGGCAGAAATAAATGAACAATGCTCCTGATTTATTTCACTCTGCAGTCTTTCAATAATATTTGATTGTTTAATTATGGGCATGAACTACCTGGAAAAATTTAGGGCCATTCTCTAAAGAGTAGTTTCTCAGTATTTTTGCAAAAGTTCTAATCATTATAGCCCACAGACCTAAAAATCAGTGTAAAGAATTTGATAACATTAATGTTTCAGAATAGATAACAAAAGGATTCATCAGTACTCCTAGTCTCTGACAGGATAAAATATATGCCAATTTTGAAGGCTATTATCCGAGCTGGGAGAAGAAAACGACTGTGATGCTAAATCCATGCATGTTTTGTTTTCAAACTAGTACTTGTCACGCTTTGCCTTCGGAATGTTTGCCAATTTTATAATTTACTGCAAAATAACACGAGTGGCAATAGTGGTCTGACTCTTTTCATGACGTGATCTTCCTGTACGAGTTTTTGTTTCGTTTTCATCACACCTGTGTGGTTGCATTGTACAAAGAATATTATTATCTACACTTCCCAAGGTAGGTCATGGTCAGGTGAGCTAACTACACTGTGCAAGACGCAAGCATCAGAGCTTATTTTCCTGTCCTAAACCATGAGTTATAAACCATGAGTTCTTTTTACTACCCCTGATAGTCATCTACCAAAAGTGTGGAATGTGTGGAAGTTCCATATTATATATATATATATATATATATATATATATATATATAGAGAGAGAGAGAGAGAGAGAGAGAGAGAGAGAGAGATACACATAGAAATAGACATAGACATAGACATAGATCGCCCAGTATGTACCAAGTACTTCTACATTCTACATCAAGAAGCAATGAGTACGCTTCTTACTAAGAGCAACAAGAAAGGATTCCAATTCGGTGTCATTTTGATGAGAGAGTTACAAATTTTCCCCTATTAGGACAGGCACATTAACCCAGAACACTTTCTTTTACACAGTGGCAAAGCATACAGAGCTCTGGCTTGGCCATGTGATAAACCCATTCAAATCTGGCATATGGAAAGCCTGGCATTTCTTCCTTTTCTTTCTTTTTTTCTTTGTATTTTAGGGAAGGGTCTACAGGGTGTTCAGGGTCTCACTACTAGATCGGATTCATAGTGATCTGCTTGTTTACAGCCTCCCAAGAGCTGGGATTAGAGGTGAGCACCACCACACCCAGTCTCAATGGCCATCTCTGCACACCCCAGGGTGGGGCCAGCACCGCACACTGGGGATCAAACCCTGGCCACTGAGTCTGCCTACACAGACGCTTTAATCCACTAAGGTATTTGTCTGGCCCTTGCGCAGTCAATCTCATTGAGACAGAGTTGTAAGTTTCAAATTGTGATAGTCAATGTGTTTAATACAGATGAAAATAAAATGAAGTCATTTGTCTTCAGATTTCACTGATATTATTGCTCAGAGTGATGCCAGGGTTATTTCAAGTTAATTAAGTAAATAACACAAAGATTATAGCATTACAGAGTTAAATGTAAAATGTAAGAATGTAAAATTCATAGGGGTGGTAAAGCACCTAGGTCTATTTTCTGGCTGAAAACTGTTATAATTACTTTCATAAAAGTTAGAAAAACAATAACAAATCAAATACATGTTTAGTATGCTGATAAGACCACTACAAATAAGTGGCAACATCTAAAAATGACAGTATAAGTAAGGAATTAATACTTTCCCTGTTTGAGAAAGAAGTAAAAGTTCAGAGAAACTGAGTAATTTGACAAGAAGCATGAAACCAACTTGCAGGGTCAGGACTCACGGTAAGGTTCTTGACTGTAAGTTCTGTACAGATCCACAGGCTCATGGTAGCACCCAGTGGCTCAGGGCTGGGTACCGCTCACTAAGGAATCAGCCAGCTTGAACTCACTCCATGGCTCCATCAGTTTCTATTGAGCGTGTTGATGTTGAAGACCTTTCCTGGATCTTGCTCTTCACATCTGTAAACAGGCTGACAGTCATCACAGCAGTACAGTGGTTGTAGATTTCCTCTAATTGTAAAAGGAAATCTGCACAGCAAGTGTTTATTGCAACACCTGGTGAATAATAAGATCCTGTTCACGTCCAAGCTGTCACTGCTTTTGATTCTTTTGTTGATGCATTCTTCTTACAAGCAAAGGTTAGTAGCGCATCTTTGGTAACATTTGTGCAGCGCTCTATTTTGCGTCAGTAATTCTGTTTTACATATTGTTACTTGAGTTGAAAGTCTTCTCATGACACTAACACACCCAGTGTATGCACCATACTTTCCACTACATCATGCTGAATCCTTTTGGTCTATGGATCCTAGAAACACATGCAACACATAGACCATCACATACAGTAGGCTTTCCGTCACCACCTTTTTCTCCCTATGTGACAAAGTCTAGAGAAGGACGCTATGAAATATTGTAACTGCCATGTAAGGGCCTTCTGGCACCAGTATTTTATGTACAGGATGTCAAACAACCTTCATCAGAATGCTCAGTGTGGTTGTCTGCATTCCTAGCTAGTTTAAGGAATTTGTGGTGTAGACAGTTTAGTGACTGAGAGCACTCAGCCAGTGCCTGAGCCTAGCAAGTACAGTATATCTCCCCCTATGCGCAACTGTTTAAAATTCTATTTGCCCTTAACTTCTCAAGCACTCCCATTGGGGCTGTCAAGTTTTTTTTTTTTTTTTTTTTTACAAATTATTCCCACACTGTTTTTTAACCAAGAATACTTTTTAGGTTGGAGCTCCAAAAATGTTATTCCGGTGTTTAAACACAAATCTGGCAGAGTATTCTCTTATGACATCTTCTAGGCAGAAAGAAAAATTGTTTGCTTTGCTTAAGAGTGATGACCTTGTTCCAGATGAATATGCATTTCCCTTAACTAGTTTAATCTGTTTTCTGATTCTGACTCGATGTTCTGTGGAATGTATTAGGTTTTTGTGATGATCACAAATTGTCAGCAAAGTTCTCCAAAGCTTTCTATGTTTTCATTCACCATGCTCAGTTCAGCCAAACAGTCAAAATTTGGAGAAGGATTCTTCTCATTGGAGCCAAGATTCTTACAACTCCTTATAGTTCTAAGGCTCTGAAAGAAAGCTGAAACGTTGAGGTAGCATCAACCACTCCAACAAAATATCTAATCGGATATGGTTCTTATTATGCTTTTATGTTTTTTAAATTCAGTTCAGCAAAGATTATTTCCAGGAAAAGGACAGTCCTGATATATAGCTGTTTCTGTTATGCCTTCGCCTGGGATTACATTTTCTTGGCTTGCCAGTGTCATAGAGGACCACTTCTTCTCAAGCCTTCCTTCCTCAAGAGACTTGACCTTAAGGTATTGTTATTACAACACACAAGCCATTCACACTGCACTTTATGGAACACAACCTGTGTCTTCAGAATAGTGTCTTTTCAGCTCTCTCTTTGGGGGCTTTGCTTTTATGGACTTCTCTCAGGTGCCTTGTTTCTGTGTGAGCAACCTATGATACTTGCTGTGAATCGAAGAGGACAATATAATTGACATTGAAAGACACTACAGGAGAGGGAGATAGGGAGGGATGTTGGAAATTTATCACGATGTTTCAGACATTTTGATTTCTCATGTGGGCTTAGCAGATGATAATTTTTAGCATACACATTGACTCCTTTCTATTTATCTTTCTGTGAATCTATTTTTCCCTGAAGCCATCAGATTCTCCTATCTGTGCAGAAGTTCAGAGTGAAACCAGAGATAAGATTTTTGCTAACACAAATGTTGATCTTTCCTGGGTCTGGATATTTGGGTGATTGTATTCTATTTTTTCTTTGTACAATTTTTGGTGCATGAGTATTTTTAATTTAAAAAATACATTGTTTTAAAAGTACATTTTAGTTAAGCAGCAATAATAGTGACCTGAAAATTCCTGTACACTTCAGTCTCTGCAGCACATTTTGAGACAAACATTTATGTACTGTGTACAGCTAGCACCCCTGGGGGCCAGGGTAATAGTGGGTGTGAAAATCCAACATGACCATGAGAAAATCTGCAGCTTAAAGGACATGAGGAGGTTTTCATATGAGACTATAACAACTACCCCGTTCTGCCAGTGCCCAAGAGTTAGGTGTGGACCATCCCAGTAAATTGTGACATCTTATGCAGGACAATTTTCCACAGCTAACACAGTTTCTTAGGGGATAGCAGCTAAAGGCAGGATGCTGGAAGCACGGCCCAAGGTTGAAGGGACAAGTCTTTCTTTAAAAATAAAACTATTTATGTAGGTCTGGTCAGTGAGCAAAAGATACACAAAGTAGTAAATGCCTCAGGATAAAGAGCAAAGTCATTATAGTGACACGTTTTCTTTTTATTGATATTGTTTTTGAGGAGAAAAATCAAGGTGGGGCTAGAGAACCTTTGTTAGTATCTCAGGATTTAAAGGTATGAACCAGTAACCCCAAATACAGACATAAGAATCACAGAGTATTTTTCCAAGAAGAACTGGGGTGAAAACAGAGCAACTAACTGCCTACATATGGCTCAGTTGCAAGTTTTTTTCTAGACTAACAGCTGCACAATGGTTTTGAAGCTCTCCATCTGAAACCATAGTGCTTAGGGAAGGGTATTTCCTGTCTGTATTCAAGCACTGTGTGCTGGTTGTGTATGGGTCACAAGACTGTCTTTAGTTTTAGGTCTTTAGGTCAAGAAAAATCCTCTTCCATTGTTCATTATTTGTATGACACAATTTTGACTCGAGATATTATTGTGGTGGACTGCTGTTTAGGAATCATAGGGGAGGGGTGGGATATTTTAGACTGGGGGAAAGGAAGTGATTTGGTGCCCATGGTAGGGACAGTGGATGGTTGAACGTGATCCCAGGTTCCTCACACAGAGATACGAAGTCTATTTTTCTCTTCTTGGCTGTCATAGCTCTAATAAAGATAACAATGAAAACTATTGCTTTGCCTGCCTGGGCTTCACATTTCAAAGAAAACTTGAAGCTTCGGCCTTGGCATTTAGGAGCTTTGAAGCTGCACTGTCTTAGTCACTTGCATGTGTCTGGGACACAACGTGACACCTACAGTTTGAAGTGTGAAGGCTCATTGGGCTCACAGCTGTCAGAGGTTTCAGTCTGCGGTTGGCTGGAGGCACAGCATGGGGGTCTGGGAGGGGAAAATCAGCTGATGGCTCATGCCAGTAGGGAGCACCACCTGAGCAAGGAGAAGGCAGGCGATAGGTCCTTCCTGGCCACGCCCCCATGACCCCTTTCCTTCCTCATCCTGGCTCCACCACCCAACATCACATTGAGGAATGGAATCACCATGGAGGAATCTACCCATCCATGACCCAATCACTCCCCAGAGCCTCATCCATGCGCACATGAGGCTTTTGAGGGGGAAATAAAACCCTAACACACACCATCACACAGACTGTGACAAGTGCCCAACTAAGTTCAGCTTTCACACCTAAACTTAGGAAGATACCAGGCATATGACCTGAGGCATGTACACTGAAAGATTCCAGGTAGTATACTGTGTGTGTGTGTTTGTGTGTGTGTGTGTGGCCAGTTCAGCCCACTCTGGAGGTGAGGCTGGTGCAGCATGTGGTGTCGGGGATCGAACCATTGTTCCTACACTTGACTAAGTTTGACTAAGCAGGTGCTTTAGTCCACTGAGCAATCTTGCCAGTGCCAGTCCTGGTAGTATACAATTTTAATGTGACACTTCAATCTTTTCCAGACATACTGTGGGTGAATTCAAAATCCTTTTCATTTCTCAAGGTGTTCTAGTCACCTACCAGAGCAGGGGAACATTGTATAGATACCGCTTCAAAGGTGAGAAGTGGAAGAGGGCAGTTAAACTCATGTTGAAGTTCCAAGTATCATTCACAGCTTCCAAAGGCTGTACTGCTGCCACACCACTGCCACTGCTCCGGTCGCCACACCGTATTACAATAGTTTTGAAGTTCAGAAAGTTCCACAGACTTGCCACTCACTATTACACTCTAGGTGCTCAGATTTTCAACTCCCTCTGTTTGACTTTCCTTCCTTCAAAAATTCGCTGAAATCTATCATCCACTGTCATTTTCTTTTCTCTTTTCTTATACCTGAGAGTTTGTGCTTTATATCTACTTTTACTTCAATAGCACATGGCCAAGGGGAAATACGAACCCAGCCCTGTGCTCTCCTACCATGTTTAATTGAAGTAACATTAAAAATATTTCTCCTAGCTGGGCGTGGTGGCTCACACCTGTAATCCCAGCACTCGGGAGGCTGAGGCAGGAGGATTGGTGCGAGTTCGAGACCAGCCTGGGCTACAAAAGTGAGCTCAAGGCCAGCCTCAACTGCATAGCGAGACCCTGTCTCAAAAAGACAAATAAATAAATAAATAAATAAATAAATAAATAAACAAGCAAATAAATAAATAAATAAATAATATTTCTCCTGAGTGCCAGGCCTCTGTGTAACTTCAACAGTAATGTAGCATTACAGCATATTCTTGTCAACTTCACAATTGAGAAAACTGAAACTCTGAGGGATTATGCAACTTTTCTAAGGTCATCAAACGAATGAGTGGTGGCCCTGGGAGTGCAGCCCAGGTAGGTCATACTGCAGCCATTTGTGTCATCCTATGGTTAGAACTAAGATTTTGCCTGGAGTCTTGCACTGATTAACGTGCACTCTTCCAGATCAATGGTTGATAATGACTAAGACTTGATGCCTGCATAATTTAGTTTAAATCACGGCTCTTCCACTTAATATTTGCATCACCTCGGGTAAGTCATTAGATTTTGAACCTCTCTTCAATACTAAAATAAGTAAAACAATTTCAGATTTATATTGACATTTTGAGAAATAAATAACAGTGACTGGCACTTCTAGAGAGAAATAAGGATATTAAAAATTCAATACATTGTGGCTTTGCTTGCGCTGTTGTTTTATCTCTGTGATAAACGGGTTAGCCAGATTATAACGTAAACACAGTTTCCAGGACTGTACAGTGTAGATGCAAATCCTGCTATTTTATGGGAGTGAGACTTTGGGTTATTGACTTTTTCTCTATTAATGAGTAATTCTATATGCAATAATGAGACCAATTGAACTGTCTCATAGAGTTGTTGTGAACGCGGCACTTAGTAATCCATACAAATTATCAAACCCCTAGGTAATGCTGAATATTAGCTGCTCTTATTAATAATACCTCTTAGGTCCTCTCCAACTCAATGATTTTCAAATGATGAGCTTTTATAATGACATTTATTTGATCAAAATAGAATATTGGATGTGATGGGAGAGTTAACTGTTTATTCGTCTCCTCGACAGCTCATTTATCATCTCTGTGGGCTGCCTGGGTGGCGGGCTTTTAAGACTTCTTTTTCTTGGTCTATTGTTCTCTGAGAGAAGTTGCACACAGAAGCATGGCGGATTGTTTGCCTTTCTAGTGACTTTGTTATTAAGTGGGATACAGAACTTCCTTTTAGAGCTCTGACAGGACAGTTTCACCTTGTTACGGTATGGCTGGTTTTATAAATCATGTAAATCATGGCCTATTTGAAATTGAATGCCTCCTTTAGGTGGAACTTTGCCAAAAAACAAAGTGAGTTCCAGAAAAAATAAAGAAAGAAAAAAGAAAAAAGAAAAAGAGAAAAGAATCTGCCCTTTAAAAGCTGTTGCAACGCAACTGCCATAGAAGCAGAAAAACAACTCGACTGACCTTAAGCAAAGTTACGTAGAACTCACTTTGTGAAATGACTACCCCAGAAAAATCCACTGTGATTCTTCCTCTTGGAAAGACAGCGATAGTGGTCACTTGCATCCGTGATTATGTGGGCAATGTTCAGTGGGTGATGAGTGTGTGCTGATGAGAAGGACTGTAAAATTATTGTCTTCCCAGCGCCAAGTAGATTTCTGTTCGCTGTGTGTATAATGCAAGCGATACACAGTCCCTTTCCTCAAAGAATCCACAACCTTACGAAGAAACTGGGCCCCAAATCAGTCACACTTAGTATATTAATGAAGCACAAAACAAATCTTCGTGCATATCTTCCTTCCTTAATATAAATGCTTCATGGTGTGCTTTCCCATGTACGGTGCCTGTATTTACATGTTCTAATACTCTCTACGTATTTATCAGAAGCCAACACTTACTTCAGGCCTACCAGTTTCCAGATTCAGGATTAAGTGGTGCAAAACCAAAATGAGCAAAGTATGGACTAAATGTTAAGTTCAATGAAATACAGTTTCTGAGTATTAAACACTGTGGAAAAGTGCTCTAGAAAAGGATGCAGCATGAGAAATGGAAGATGCCCAGAATTTACTCAGAATTGGGAATCGGGAAGAGCAGTGGTGCAAACACTCCGAATATTTGCTGAGGAGAGAGAGTGGGTGAGACACGTGGGGAGCAGCTAGCATGAAGTGGCTGTCCCTGGAGCTGTTGCTTTTGCACGTGCTCGTTTCCCCTTCTGCACCTCCACTGTGCTAAGATTGGGAAGGAAGCTTGCAGAAGCAGCCAAGAAGGAGCCAGCACTATGCTGTGGGCTTCTGAGTCTCCACAGCTGTAGTCAACAAAGCCTTTTCTTTCTTTGAAAATTGCTCATTCTCATACACTCTGTTAGAGTAACAGAAAATGACCTATGCAGGGGCTGGGGCGATGGCTCCATGGCACAAGGGCCTGCCTAGCAAGTGCAAGGTCATCAGTTTCAACCCCAGTCCTGACAAAAAAGAAAAGGAAATGACCTAGTGAGGTAGCCTGCTTACACCTATATTCTAAAGAAGCCCCCCCTGGCAACACTGAGTACGGTAGATTGGGAAAGTAGTGGCTAGCACAGGGCTTGGCACTCCAACAAGGAAGCCGTGCTTCAGGACACTGGAGTGCCATCTGCCATCAAAGAAACTCGCAGGAGAACAACAGTGGTTGGTATGGCCCTTCCTTGTGGAGGTTTGTTTTGTACTCCTATGGATATACTGATTCTAAAACGCAGTGGAAAAACATCCATAGTTAAGGAAGTATTTTAAAATTGCTCTCGGTCTTAGGGAACTTCCCTTAATTTTCTCTCTTACAGAGTGAGGATAATAATAATACTAGGATCTTCATTTTAGAGTTATTAGGGAGATTAAATGAAGTAATGACTTAAAAACACTTAAAACAGCTCTTAACACACAGCGAAGTCCCAATATGTATAATCTATTGTCATTATAGTCACAATTGTCAGGAGAGCTTTTTCTTTAAAACTGACAAAAAAACGGGAGGGTTCTGATACTTAGGCGGTAGGATTTTTTTTTTTTTTTTTTTTAAGTATTAGGAAGTTAGTGAGAAAGTCAAGCTAGCTATTTGTTCAAACATATTCAACTTCAACAATTTTATTAACTCTCCAACGTTTTAAATACAGACCAAAGGCCTAAACTTTGTTAGAAGATAGAAATTGAATCCAAGTGTGACTGAGAGACATACACAATGTTAGGAATTTCCAGAAGTCTAATAAAAGATTTCCAGACCAATCAGAGGTCCAGTTATTCGAAGGACTTTTGTGGAAATCGACATGATCACATACTCATTGGTGCAGCTTAGCAGCAGAGGACGAGTTCATGTCTAAGCTTTTCTCACTGCAAAGCATGAGATCTTTAAGAAACTGGGACAGGAAATGCTGACTATCAGCTAGACTTGAGTAAGAACTGCCTAGCAGAGCAGTAGAGCTCTGGGTGTGCCGGGCAAGCTCTCCAGGGCAGCCTCTTCAGCCTTCTACAAAAGACCCTCTGTCTTCTGTGACTGGCCTCTATAGTAAGCCCCAGGCCTTCACATTTCAGCTGAGTCCTTGGCTCTGCAGGGTACAGAGGGGCCCTTCCCAGGCTCCCTCACCTCCTTCTATAGGCGGCCATTGGTTCATGCTCCTTTGTGGCCTCTTCCTTGAGTGAACCCAAGGACCCCTAACTGATGCCTAGATGCTTCATCTTCTGAGCAGTAGGGTGCTTTTTATTATTACAATGATGAATAACACCTAAAACAGTGTAAGCTGAGCCTGTTGCTCTATTAGCATTCAATTTACCAGTGCTGGGAACCACTAGACAAGCAATTTAGTCTTTAAGTGAGTATCCACCTAATTTAATCATTTTCCAGTTTAAAACTTACTTGTGAGTCAAATCCCCCAGGAGGCATCACAAAGCGTTGCCTACAGTGTGAAGAGCAGGTTGTGAGTTACCACAGCAGCCGCCACCACGGAAGGAAGTCCACAGGCTAGTAGGTAGGCCTCTGCCCTCAACGACGGCATAGTGTCACATGGTGTTCTTGGCGCCCAGGGGAAACGTCCTTCTCGCTCCTTTGTGACTTAGTCTTCAACTTTTCCGCGACTAGAGCTGTTGCTATTCGGGGATTTAGCTGCCTCTAGCATTGCTGTGATTTGGGTCTAGAGGTCCCTCAGTCATGGGGCTGGGCTTTTAGAGTTTATGTTTAATTCATGGTCCACTGAGATTAAGCTTGTGAGGGCCACACTCACTCGAGGGAGGGTCGCCTGCACATAATAAAAGGGAGTGACAGAGCTCTCCCTCTCTCTCTCTCTCTCTCTCTCTCTCTCTCTCTCTCTCTCTCTCTCTCACACACACACACACACACACACACACTTTCTGCTATTGCTTCGCTTCTTTCTACCCTGCAGGACGGTGCCCCTGTGCCGAGCCACCCTGTCTCAGAGCCAGCTGATTATGGACTGAAACCTTCACAAACACTAACCTAAAGCAACCCTTCCTCCCTTAAGTTTAGATGCTTGGTATTTTGTCTCAGCAATGACAGAAAATGAACTAAGACAAGCATCCCATGCCTGGTGAAGGCAGTCTGTCTCCGTTTCCTTCTATTTTAACCACATCTTTCCTGCTTGGCTGCCTTCACTCCTGGGCCAAGAGTCACAGGGGCTGCTCCCAAACATTCCTGTATCTAGCAGTGCTATGATCCTGCGTACATCACCTTGCCTATGTGGAGGGGAATCTCAGAGACTGAAGGAAGCATCTATTTTTATTTCCATTTTTTGAAGTCCATAGCTCTGCTTCCTCATATTTTCATGCAGTCTCCACACTCAGCTTCCTTTTCCTTCTTTCTCTGTCACATAATTTACTCGGTAAAAGAAAGCAAGGTTGGGTGCTTTTCCTTGAAAATACCCAAGGTCACTCACTGAATTATACTGTTGTTTAAGTTCTGCAGTGAAACTGGAGAGAAAACCCTAACAATCTCAAATTGAACTGAAAAGACTTTGAACTTCACTATGTTGGGGGTCATAGGCTTCATGAAGTACACAGGTTTGTATAAACCTTCAAATTGGCAGGAAGACCTACAAAAATAATCGCTTATAAAGAAATTTAGCATCTCCGAGACTACAGAAAACTTAGGACTGTGTGAATTTAGTAGCTTAAAGGCAGCTGGATTGGCTAATTAGGTAATTAAAGTGAAATGTGATTTTCCTATTATCTTTCTGTATATTAATAATGGAACTGCTCCTAAGATGGGCAAGTCTACCACTTAGAAATGCTAGTTAATCTCAGACGTAACTATTCAGTTCCTAAGGTACGTGCTAACGATCTTTAGTGAAGCAGCACTGCATTCTATCTGTTGGAAAATTGCATTTTCTTCCCATATTTTTGTTCTTACTCCTAATATCATTTCAAAAACAAATATGAATATAATGAAACAAATTTTATGCAACGATTTCCTTGGGTTTCTATAAATTCTGTGGAATCTTTGTACTTCTATCAGCTTTAATTTTTACTGAATAGGAACTTATTTAAGGAGCTCATTTATTAAGATTGAATGGTAGCTTCTGATTTATTTATAATCCCAGAATTTCAGTGGCTTCAGTACATTGAAAACAATTCTCGTTTGAGTTTATCTGGCCTTGCTCTTGATTTTTTTCTTTCCTGGCTGAGTGACACATAAGCGGGAGCCTAGAGAACCGGTGGTTTCCAGCCTGGTGACACTGAAGATGCAGGGGCCTGGTGACAGCAGTGGGCCAGGATAGCACATCCTCTACTGTTTTCAAAACTAGCTCTGGTGTTAGGCATTCTGAAGAGATACCAGCAACAGCATTTCTCTTCCTTGTTCAAATTTTAACTCAGTTCACACTAAAGCAAGAAAACTACAAGAGAGAAGCCACCAAAATGTCACTTCACTGATAAGGCTGATATTGAAGATATTACCTTGCATCTGGGGGAAAACGAAGCTCATTAGACTGATACTCAAATCATAAAGACTTTCTTGTACAGGTGTGCCAAAAGAAAAAGTATACGAAAAGTGCGGAATATTAGGATTTTCACCAACCAAGAGAAAACATGAAGATGAGATAGACTCCTACTTCGGGTTCAGAAAAACAAAAAGGGTTGGAGTTTTATATGCTGAGTCTTTAAAGGTGAAAATAGTAACTTGGCAGGACAGGATGACACTTCTTTGTGTCATCACATGAAGATGCTAAAGTCTGCAGGTGGGACGGTGCCAAGGAGAAGCTGCCAGCGTTGTCACTGCTGATCAGTCTGCGACTGGTGTCTTTTAAGCAATTTTGAGCTTAGTGACTTCCAAAGACTTTCAGACTTTTTTTTTTTTCTTCAGAAAACTAAACCACAAAGATTTTAAGTTAACTTATAAAATTTGCCTATAGTATTAGGTAAAGTATTCAGAAGAATGCCTTAAAATTTCTCTCTCTCCATATATATATGATTTTATATGTATCAGATATAAACACCTATAGTTACATATGTATATGAATATATTTTATGTATGTATATATGTATTCATGATAGTCATTAGATGATTTTATAATTATCCTATACAATTTTTTATTTTTTGAATTTATTGATGTCTTCATTGAAGCTTAATGAATTATTTTGTTTTATTATTATCCTACCATATTTTAGAAAATATACATTCAGATGCAGATATCAAAATTATTCAATTTTTAGGATTGCTATTTTAAATTAAAATATTAAACACATATTGATATTAAGTATATTTTGGTGGCTAGAAAACCCCTGAAGATATCTCACTTGGTGCTTTCTGTCTTTTTTTCTAACATGATCATAACTACTTTTCTCTTTCTCTGCTCTTGACTTTGACATTTCAGAAAATTCAACTCACATAAAGTCATGTATTTTTATTTTGTTCAGAAAATTCATCTGAATTTTCTTCTGTTTTGATAGACTGTGTTCATATTTATTATTTCACTTATATTATTTATTCCTTAGTTCAACTATTTTTTTCTTTTCTCTTTTTTTTTTTTTGTCTTTTTGAGGCAGGGTCTCGCTATGCAGTTGCAAGTTGCCTTGAGCTCTCTTTTGTAGCTCAGGCTGGTCTCGAACTCGCACTGATCTTCCTGCCTCAGCCTCCCGAGTGCTAGGATTATAGGCGTGAGCCATCACACCCGGCTTAGTTCAACTATTTGGAGTTGGACAATTTCTTTTATTTTTATTTTAGCACCGAGTCTGCAGGATCCATAGGATCTCACTACATAGAGCAGACTCATAGTGATCCTGCCATCGTCAGCCCCCAAGTGCTGGGAGTGCAGGAGTGCGTCACCACTCCCAGCATCAATCATTATCTCAGTGTGCCCTGGGGTGGGGCCAGCACTTCATGCCTCAGCCTGGGGATCAAACCCCGGCCACTGAGTCTTCCTAAGCAGTTGCTTTAAACAGCTGAGCTATTTGGCCAGCCTATGGACAGTTTCACTATATATTATCTTTTATGTTTTCTAGTAAATGCATTTAAGATTATTTTCAAAGTTTGCCGCTTAGTTTTCCTCCATGTTTGATTCACAGTTCTAAATTTTGACGTTTGATTCCTATTGAAAGCAACTTCAGCTGATTATGTGGCACCTTGCTAAACTATCAAATTAGGGCAGACATTACATACAAGAAATTCAAAAGTTATTCACTTACCTTTTCTTACAAACTTCTCAATAAAAATGAGAAAGTAAAACAGAGTTTCAGAGACAGAGTTGTATGTCTAATTTTGAGTAAGGGAAAACCTGTGACTGCAGAGCATCTCTAGAGGCCAGAAGAAGCAGATGGTAGCGGGTCAGTGTAGGAAGACTCTAGTGTTCAAGCCCTGTGGGACAGAAGTACACAGCTGCAGTTACATGAACTTTATTATCTCTACTTTTTTATGATCCCTTGATGTTAGCTTCATGCCCCACCACCAACTCTGTAACACGACCCACTAAGCTCTTACATGCTCCACTCTTTCAACATGATAAGGTATTCTAAGCCACGGTACTTTCCTACCAATACCTGGCACTCATCTATTATATAAATAAAATAATATTCCAGCTTTCCAAAGCAATTCTTGCATGAAGAATTTGAGAATTAGGCAAAATTTAGAAGCAGACCAAACATCCAAATAGAAAGTATAATCAATCTGAATAAAAATCCAATTTCAGTTCCACAGGTTATGAAAAACCAAGTTGAATTTGAACTATGGTTTTCAAACTGTTGGAAGTACTTCGTCAGTTGCTTTGAGCAGGAACTGAGTCCATGCTGTGGAATTAAACTAAACTCATTCTGACTTTGCTTTATAGTGCCCTAAAGTGGATGCTATACATTGCTATTTATCAATCCCAGGAGAAGCCATTACAAATAATTTCTGTGCAATGATTAAGCTCATAGTCACTTGTTCTTTTCTGACCTTATCTCTTGCTCTCTCATTATCCATTGAAGGACAATGGATAAATATGGCTTAATTAATACAGATTAATTAATACAGATTCCAGCTTCACCTTCCTCTTCTCTCCTTCTCTCTGTACCCTGGCTTCACATGATTCCCAGAACTCTTGCGGCTTTTCTACTTCGATGCTACTGTTCCCCCAGACCTTCTCCCACGACAGTGTTCCTTTCCTCCCTCTGTCTCCTCTTCAGCATAAATTGATGTGTTGTCCTGATAAGAAGGCATTCCTAATGAGTGTGCTCTTTCCTGCTGGTGGTATTTGATTGATAAATGCTTTATCAACTTGATACTTCCTCTTTTGAGGCTCTGGACAGAGAAACAAAGGTGCAACTTAAGCATCACATCTGGAATCTAGTTATGCTCCCTGCACCTTTGGGAGCAGAGATGCGTCTTAATGTTGCACGTCCCTCACAAGTCTTTCTTTCTGTTGTTTACTTCCTAACGGTTCCAACCCAGTGGGCTTAACAAAAATACCTTACTGTGCTTCGCTTTAAATCCACTCAAGTTGCAGGGAGACTTCATGCTTCATGGTGAGGCATCCTTCCCTAGCCTCTGATCTTACATACTTTCTTCTTTGCTCCCTTGCTGGCAACCAAGTAGTAATGGCACTGACAGGTACAGTCACATCTGGACAGTATAAAGAAATTATTTTTATTCAGGAAATGCTGTGCACCTGAATGCCCTCCAATAATTTCTTGCCGTGATACTTGTACATGGCACACTTTCAATAAACAGCAGTGTGATTTATTAACTTTCAGGTTTATAGAGTTTCACTAGATAAACAGAAGATTCTGAAAGAAACACTTGTTCATGAACTGTTGCTTAATAGTGGGTACTAAAAAAAATTAAAAAAAAATAGTGGGTACTACGCCTTCTCTGATTTTTTATGCTGTCTTATGTTCTCCCCCATAACTATGCAAGGACAAAAAGATTACATTATGTCTGTTCTCTGGATAAGGAAAAAAAAAAAGTTCAAAGGGATCAAGTCCAACTTTGCACAGAGGCTCAGAGCGGAAGCTGTGCCGTCTATAAAATTCTTGTTTACTTTTTGACATAGCTTCCAAGTATCCTCAAAAAAGGGTGCTTCTACTTCAGCTGTATTTTTAATTCTTGGATGCTCAGAGATATCAGAGAACTCAGAGCAAGTAGAAGGGGACAATCTCTGGCATACATCATGGGCATTGCTTCCCTGACTTCTGGAAAACAAACAAATGAAAAAAAAAAAAAAAAAAAAGCACAGCTCAGGAGCATCAGGTTATTTCTGATGAATTAATATCTGCACTCTTGTTAGTGTTATTCTGCAGTGAAGGAAGCCATTATTCTAAGAGAGGAGTGGCTCAGAATGCATCCCAGAAGCACTGAACAAAAGATAGAAGAAAGTAATATCAGATTTTTAACATCTGGACAGAAGAAGCAGGAGTTACTTTAGGCAAGTTTGCCATTAACATCAACATGAGCATCAATAGACATGGACATATCTGTACGCAATTAAGGCCAGTACTGAGTCAGTAAGCCGTTCATCACGAGAAGGGCTTTTACCTCACTTCAGAGACAAGGAAGCTCTGAGATTCAGCAGCATGCCTTGTCTCTGCGAGCCTCACAGAGACAGAATCTAAGCTGAGAGTTTGTCTTGTTGGCTGATGGGCTGTTTTTGACTACGCTGCATCCTGTTGGCAGGCTTCAGGTGATTAAGAGGAATAGAAAAATCTTAACCAAAGAGAACAGCTCAATTCAAAGTAAAGACTGCCAACAAACAAGTCTGTGTGACCCCACCCCCAAGGGAGCCCTCTTGGGAGTGCTGCAGCACTCTCCTGATCCCAACTTGGACAGTGGTTTTACTAAGTATGTGTATAGAGATGGAGATAGACAGTTTAGGAAGTTTGCAGATAGGATGTATGAGAGAAGGACTGGTAGCTCATACAGAAATGATGAGATTAAAATAGTCTCCAGAGGCATGAATATTGGCCCCAAATATAAAAAAAAATCAAGAAACAAATTGCCTGGAGAAAAGTTTACAAATTCATTTCCCTACAAGCAACAAGAAAGAAGCCCTACCAGGAAGCTCTTCATTGAGAAATAACCCAGGATTTAAGTGACCATATATCTTCCAGGCACCAAAGAAGAGAGTGGATGGAAGGAGAGGAATCACGGGGCCCAGCAGTTACAGGTCTGCATCTGGGCATAGTGAACACATCATGGTGAAAAGTTCCATCCTTGTGTTCTGCATGGCAGAACATAGGCACAAACTGGAGACTGCTGGGGTCTTGAGCTTATTGAGTTGCCTGTGCAGATGGCCCCACTTGAATTTCCTTTCCTAGCTGTAAGTGGGTGGCGTTGACGGGGCCTTTCCACATTGCACCAGAGGTTTCCTGAGGATACACCCTTCCATGGCATGAATAGGCAGAAGGCATCCCTATTAGAGAGAAGCGGTTGCAGGCTGAACTGGTGGTGGTATCCATCCTTCCACTAGACACGGGGTCCTGTCTAATGGATTCGCTGTCCACTCCTTGCACTCTGACCCAGATAGTCCACAAACATCATGGGGTCAGCATCACTAGGTCACTTCAGTTCATGGACAAGTAAACAACTTCGCAAGATTTCATTAGCACCCCGCATGTCCACACGCTAGCAACGAAAGTCTCACATTTTGTCCTAGCCTTGATGTTTTAAACCTCTTTCTCTCCATGTAAAAAGGGCATGTTCTGCTAGAGTGCTACAATGCGCCTTTTCAGATGAATGCAATCTGAGCTGTGTCAAATAGTATATTGTGAAATATTGGATTTCGCAGAAAGACAGAGGTTCAATTTTTCTTTCTTTTTCAGCTGGCATGCCCATCTAATCAGAAGAATAGGCCCACTGCAGATTTTCCTTTAGACATGATACCTAAGGAAGATGAAAGTGCAATTATGTTCTGCGGTTGTGTGGCAGTTTGAAAGGAGTCAATGCAGGTGCTTCAGATGGAGGACCTGGAGACAATGGCCACCCCACAGACAATGAGTTGTGCAACACAGAGCTCGTGAGAGGGATGAGTATTTTTTTTTTTTTTTTTTTTTTTTTTTTTTTTTAATGGCACTAAGGGACAATAGGCTTGGGAGTCATTTTCGTGTCTGTCAGGCAGCAGTCACAGAATCATTCTCTGTGTTTGTTTATTGGGAGCCAGTAAGCTGACCAAGAGAACGCTTTCAATTCAGTGGAATGTAATTGCTTCCCGAAAATAGATTCTGATGAGTGAACCGAGACTGCTTCCTTCTCACTGTAGACTTCTGGACTTCAAGAATTTATGAAGTGTTTTCCCACACCTTGTCTATGTTTTTTTGAGCATTGTACTAGGCATCAATGATGCTCCTGAGAAAATCAGTCGTGATTTATGTCTTTGGAGCATAGAAGCCTGCAGGAAATAGTACACAAACAGACCTATCATTGAAATTATTTTTATTGGACTGGTAATTTTTAGAATTAAGTCCATTTAAAGTATTTCTAAGGTGGCTGTAGGAATAAAAGGAACTTAAAGGAACTGTTCTGTCACCCACTGTTTCAATTAACAACACTCAGATTTCGTTTGCAATAAACTATTGCTTAAAAAACAAGCTTTAGCCAAGAATTCTGTTGTCTCCTGGGCTCCACCTCAAGGAGAATAAGAAGTGTCCTACGGAGCACAACAATGGCATTTCTTAAGAGGCACTTCTGTTGCTAAGCATAGCACTAAGTGTTGATTTTCTTGAATCTGTCTATTGACTGGGAGGAGGTTTCTGAATATCATCAGGGAGGAAAGGTCTACTATTTTGGAGGTTTGTGCTGTGACTGTAGCCCTGCTCAATGAGGGGTGCCATTTGGCTCACTTTGAACAAGTTGGCCCCCACCCTGTGGGGACCCAGAAGCCTTCATGTGACATTAGATTCTCAGAGTGTCGTTTCTGCCCAGAACAGGATGATGACCTTTGAGATTTAAGCCCACTCAATAGCAAATCACTGTGCAATTTGTCTGCCTGTGCAAAGGGCAGACATACTGTCTGGTCTTCTGCTGATCTGACCTTTGATTTTCGTTGGGTCTTTTCTTTGGGGTCAGTTACAGGGGTTAATTAGCATAGGGAGAGGGCAATCCCACTCACCAGGCCCTTGATTTCAGCATCCTACCCAGCCCTGCGCTGATCACTTTAAAGGCAGAGTGTGAAAGTGAAAACAGCAAACTCCTGATCTCTTCTCTCACGCTCACATCCACACTTTGAGGAGACACCTGCAGCACTGGTGAGCCAGTGGGGAAACTTGATAAAGTACTTCATGTTATCAGCGAAGTGCAATTTTCAAAACTGCAAGGAGTTTGCACCCCACCTTAGGCACAAATGACTATTGTCAAACAAACAGACAAACAGAAAGTTCTGGCACAGTTGTGGAGAGAAAGCACCACGTATACAAGGTTGATGAGAAGGTAAATGAGCACTTCCTGTATAAGAAAAAAGTAAGCAGGTTCTTCAAAAAGAACTTCTGTATCATATAGCTCAGCACACTCCTTGATGTCTGTGCAAAGGAATTTGAATCGGCGCGTGAAAGCAACGTCTGTATGACACCCCTTATGGCAGCGAGTCATTCACAGACATAAAGATAAGGAGTGAAACTAGGTGCTCATCAAGAAGACTACATAAAGAAAAATGACCGATATACACAAAGGGGCATTATTCAGACACAAAGAAGAGAAAAATTACATCTTGGCTGGAAAATGGATGGACATGGAGGGGTTTCACAGTAGACAAAGAAAATCAGGCACAGTAAAAGACAAGTATTGCATATTTTTTTCTCATGGGTGGAAGCTAAGAAGATAAGCAAGGTCGACCTGAAAGTAGAATAGCAATTGCTATGGAGTGGGAAAGCATGTGGTGTAGGGTGAAGATAGGAGTGCATATGGGTACGATCCTTGCACTCCAATACTTGCAAATATTAGTGAGTTCCATTACAACTACTGTGTGCGCTACAGGGACTATATCCATTTGATTAATCTTGAACAATTTCCAGAGTCCCCATGGAACCGTGGAGCTTTCTCCTTTGCTCGTAAAATATCCGAGGGACTGAATGATCCTGAGTAGCTACACCAGGGGTGAGACAGAGTGGTTTCTCAGCACCAAGTTTAACGATCATAGCCCTCATCCTCATATGTTTTGCTCAGCCCACTGACTACATTTTACTTGGACTCTTTGACTATTAGCCTTTATCATATGCATTAAAATCAGCCTCAGAGACTTGAAAAAGTTATGTGTCTCATGGTATGGAATATATCTCTCTATCTCTATCGCTATCACTATCTCTATCTCTATCTCTGTCTCTGTCTCTGTCTCTGTCTCTGTCTCCGTCTCTGTCTCAGTCTCCATCCTCATCTCTCTCTCTCTATCTTTATATCATAACTAAATATCTCATACATATATACATCTCATACATATATATGTATAGCACTATGTGTTATCATCCTGAATCCATGATTTTACCAGGGGAGGCTTCAGAATTTCTCAAGGATTTGAACAATATCTATTTTTCTCAGACTCCGGCATGTGGTTTTAGTAGGGTGTCAGCAAAATATATTCAATGTACTCATTTTCTTACTCCTCCACAGCTAACATTTTTGCCTTATCTTGCTATGCTCTTCCTCCTTCATTGTTCAGTATGTCCTTCTCTTTATGTACAGTGTCTTTTCAATCTGTTTAAGTTTCCAATGTCTTGCTGAGACTCATGTGTTCAAGGGTAGGTTTGAGGAAGATGATGGGATCATGGCATCACCATACTCCTTGGTGGCTTAATCCTTTGGGGAGTTTACAGCTGCATATGCTATGAGGAAGTGGGTTTCAGTCAGAATGAGCTGGTCACCTCAGTCTGGACCTGACTGTGTGCATCCTTGTGCCTGACTTCCTCTTCTCTCCCTGCATTCTGACCACGGCAGACAGAGAACCGTCCTCTGCTTGCTCTTTCCCAATGCCCCTTCTGCTTTACAGTCAATAACCATGGGCTTCATCCTCTGAGCTGGAAAGCCAAATAAACCTCTCCTCTTTTCAATGATATGTGTAAGGCATTTGGTCCAAATGGTAGTCAAGAGAGTAAACCTTGTAACATTGCACTTTGAGTTTCCAGCCCAGCTTGAAATTCCAAGCATCAATTTTTACCACTGTTCATTCATTGTCTGTATATTAAAAACATTCTACATGTAGAATCTTGAGCCAAGCTGGGAATAAAGCTGGGAGTGGCACTGAGCTGAAAGAGCATATCGTCTTCCCAGGAAAGCCAAGATAAAGAGAATGATTCCAGTGAACAAAACCATTCAATAGGACCTTGACTAAAGGGAACCTGTGTTGTAATAAATTGATTCCTTAGACATTCAACATTAATTAAATATATAAACATCTTTATAGTTCCAGTTATGTATCAGACTCTACTTACTTATTTTATTAATTTCAGTGAGAAATAGCAATGATACAATTTCAAAACAAGTTAGTAGGACAGTTACAATACTTAATACATTGATATTGTTGTCTTTGTAGTAGTTATTCAGTACAAGATGCAGACATGATATATTTTTAAACACTATTAGTACAAATTTTTCTTCTTATTTACAACATATATAAATATATCTATATTATATAGTTTTTCAGTACAAAATGGTCCTTCATTTATATCCACTTTTTTGTTTTGTTTTGTTGGAGACAGGTGTCCCATTGGCATTCAAATATTGTAGGTGCATGAATACAGCAAAGTAGCCTAACATAGTCTAATAGTCCATAATAGTAGTAGGTCATCAGCAAAACCGACAATGTCAGAAGTTGTTGACTTGAGCCTATTACAGGTCAATATATTGTAGCTCAGTGACATAATCCCCTGCCTGGCAAGCACATGATTCTGAGTTCAATCCCTGGTACCACAAAAAACAAAACAAAACAAAAAAAGAACCTAAAAACCTTCCAGGCTTTATCCTAAGCAATGACAATTCAACAATTAATAAAAACAATTCCCCACATGCTTGAGGTTTACATTCTATTGTTCCCATAACCCTGAGTCTTAGATACTGATAGCGAGAATGGAATAGAGGAAGCAAGAGTTTGCATGCAATTCAGAGTATGGTGATGAGTTGCAGTTTTGGCCACAGATGGTTACAAAGCAAGACCATGTGATACCTTGAGGAGACTCCATGCAATCGCTTGGTTTATTAGATTGTTTCAAAATATTTTCTGCATGAGGTATGGTGCCATGTGTGTCTTGCTGTAATTTAAACACCATGACCCCATGTGCAAATTCATTTTGAAGTTTGAGGCAAGACTTCTCTTGGGCTGCCTCATCTTCTCTGAGCCACTGGGGCTTCACTCATTGTGCTAATAAAATTGGGTAGCTTTTCATGTTTCTCTCTTTGTTCTGGCTCTCAGAAAGCTCTGCAGCAAGTAAACTATGAATATTTATGTTTCAAATATTTGCTTCCTGTTTATCTATTTGTTTTTATTCATATTTTGTTAACATTGCTATCTCAGTACCCCTTTTGAAGTGAATTTGTCTACATCCAAAATATGGGATCTGATTATTATATTGCCAAAAATTATAATGCAGAATTTCCTGAGTTTATTTTCACTTTTTCAATTATATATCCAGCTAATTATATACCATATAAGGCAAAAACCGATGCCAGGAGCCAGAAGAAATAGATCTTTCTCTTGCACATGAAATATGCCATCTCTCTTTGTTTAGGGTTTCACTTTCATTTCTCTTCGAGCTGAGCTGCTTAGATTGTTTTTATTTCCTGTCTTTGTTAATATTGTCTCACCTATGGCTTCGTCTTCCTGTCTTCCCACACCCTCTGTCTCTTTGTACTGTCACTCTAGGCAATGGTTTTGACATTTGTTTCTGTTATGACCTATGCTGGTCACTTTATTTTTCCATTTTAAATTACTCAGCAGAGCATGTGAAATAGTTGATTTTATCTGTCATCCTAACTGGACAAACAACTGCCTTGATAACTAGTAGGAACAACTCTACCAGGTGTGCTGTGAAGACTTTTCTGCAAGAGATTCAGATTTGTGACTTTTCTTTTCTGTGCAGGGTCTCACTACGCAGACTTGTAGTGGCCCTCCTGATTTCTGCCTCCTTAGTGCTGGTATTATAGGCACGCACCACCACGCCTGGACTCCATCACGGGTTCAGTGCATCCAAGGGCGGTGCCAGGGATTGAATCCTGGCCCGGGTGCTTACCTAAGGAGATTCAGATTTGAATCTATAGGCAGAGGAAAGAACTTTATCATCAATGCGGACAGTTCATCCAGGGCTCAGACACACAGATAATGGGGGGAAAGACTCCTGCACGTTGTCTCTTTAAGTGGGACAGCTATCATCTCTTGCCTGGGACGTCAGCGCTCTTGTTGTTTGGGCCTTGGGATGTGAGTGACAGTTTACACTTGGACTTCTCGGGCTCACGGGCTCTTAGGCTTTGACTGCATTCAGAGCTGCAGTAGTTCTGTGTCTCCGGTTCCCAATTTATTGGTACAGTTTATGTATGCATAGTGATCACACTCACTGTACAAAATCTGTACCCATTCATGATATAACTTAATTCTTCTTTTTTTCCCCATTTCTGTCCCCTCCTTTCAGAGCTCTTTCTATCCGCACTCATGGAGCTCTTCTTCCATTTGATCCTTCTTTTCTCAGGGTTTTTTTTTTTTCCATTCCTTCCTCTCCACTAACCCCTCTCTGGTTCCTTTTTGAATAGATCCTTCTCATTTCCCAGTATCTGCTACTCATTTTGGTTCTTACAGTTTCAGTTTCTCACACCGGAGAAATATGTGGTATTTATATGTACCTAATTTATTCTGATTTACTTCACTTATGATTATGGTTTCAAGGTTCATCCATTAGCTATAGCTATCTCAATTTTATCGTTCTTTATGGTTGAGTAATACTTAATTATGTGCAAAGTAGATCTTATTCATCCATTCATTTGTTTGTGGGCATTTGAGTTGTTTCCAGGATTTAGCTATTAGGAACTATACTTTTATAAACATGGATTTCCATATCTTGCTGTGGTTTGATGCTTTAAATTCTTTTGGGAGGATAGCATGAAGGGGACTGGCTGGGTCAGATGGGGCTGCTAATTCGGGCTTCTGCGGCATTTCCACCCCTATTTCCACAGTGGTTGCTCCACGCCACGCTCCCAGCAATGGCTCTAGCTGCACTTCCCCACCAGCATTGGTCAGTTCCTCCTTCCTTATGGGCATATTTCTCTGGGGAAGTCCAGCGCAACACTTTATTCAGCCACCGTTTTCTAGGCCACAGTCACTGGTTTTCTCTCCCAGGGACTTCGCATGCCCCCCTTCTTCTGCCCATGAGTGGGATGATCACCCTGGCTGCCATGGCTGGGGTTACACTACGTGGCACCGTACACAGTGACGGGTCCTCAGTAGAGATAGAGAAATTGTGTTTAGGAGGGGAGATGATGGAACAGGAGCAGTGAGGTTTTCCGTGAATTAGGGGACCTGAGGCACCCTGAGATCGAGGCGCTGCCTGACGAAGCCTGTTGCCTAGGCTGCACCCTGTACCAGGCATTTTGTCACCCTTTCTTCACCAAACTCTTTTCTTCTTCGGATCTTGTTTGGGTCAGGCTTTGAAATCCGGTCTGTTGGTCTTGGCTAAGTGTTGTTTTCTTAACTCCTGCCCAATTTTAGATTCCTCCAACTCTGATCCCAAGAATCACTGTTCTCTGCTTCCTTATGATCTTATGGCATTTCACAGGAATTATTGCGTCTCAGCACTTTTTCCCACCAGTTTGGGAAAGTGCTAACATGCTTCTCTTGCATTTTGGGCCTCTGGCTCTAGAGCTTGTGTCTGTTCCATGCAAGAGTACATGGCAAGTGGTGACAGGCTCGCGATCATCTTTCCTTCTTCCCCAGTGAGGATCAGAGCCATCTTTCTAGACAGGGCATTAAATGTGTGCTCTTGTTTATGCTGACACACCGCAGAACAAGAGTTAGGTCCCTACTGAAATCATCAAGAAGTTCTTTCCATGGGACGGGCTTTCCAGAAACTCTTTCATTGGCCGTTCTTTTCTAATCTCCAATATAGATCTACACTTTGTGTCAACCTAACCCATCTTTACAGCTTTCTTATCCTTCAACATCCTTCTCTCTTAGGCCTTCTCTTCTTTCCTCAGGGGCCTCATGTTGAGATTCAATTCTTGCTATTGCTTTATGGCTTGACAAAGAAAACTTAGAGTTTTCCTTGAAAGGACTGGAGACGTAGAATTCGAGGGTATGATGATCATCTCACTTCTTGTAAATAGGTCTCTGTGAACAAATCATTTAATTTCCTCATCTGCAAAGTGAGAATCGCAATTCCTGCTCTGCCGACTTCAAGAGCTGATGAGGCAGTCTGAGAAGACGAGCCCAGAGGAGAGGGCTGAAAAGCATCTCTCAAATCCTAGTCACCATTGTGTGCAATTTCCTCTTCTTATTGCACTCTATTGCTAATCTTGACTTATTTGCAGTGTCTGACTACCAGAAAAGATAGAAGGCAATTATCTTGCCAATATACATTTATAGAACTATGTGACTTCAGCTTAAGAAACATTGACCTCCTATTATTTTAACCATATCGAACATATATGATGCCCTGAAGGATGAATAAATTATATTCTTGAAGCCACACAAAGTACTTGGGAACTTTGCATTTATATTTGTCTGCTGATGATTGCATTGAGGAATATGAAGTTACATAATGACTTGATCCAAGTTACACATTGAATTTCCAGAGTTGAAATTTAAGATCAGACTCAACGATTCTCAAGTGTGTGAATTTAAAAATTGGTATATGTTTGCAGTACAGATTGACTAATCCACTGTGGGGAGCAGGTACATTTCCCTAAAGTATCTTTAGGGTTTGCTTCCCTTCTACTCCATCCCTTGCCCCCTCTTTTCACACAAGATGACTTTTCCATATACAATGCTGCATCTTTGTGGCCTATTGTGTATCTGCTCTTTATCACTCTAAATTATTTACTGTTTGGACTTATTATGTGAGAGAGGTTAGCTATATAATATGTCTTACATATTTCCCTTCACACTATAGGGTTGAAAAGCATCCATTTTCCTCCAAATGACTCAGATATCTCCATTTCTGTTGCATAACATTCGATTGTACATAAACATCACATTTTGCTCCTCCAGCCATCCACTGATGGACATTTATACAGCTTCCAAAATTTAGCTACTAGTCTGTGCATTTCCAGAGATTTCCATATGAACTTTCAATGTCACATGGCACCAGATGCATCCCTCTTGATCTCGTTCATCTTTGAAAATAGTTTTCAATATTATTCTGAAAACCCTGATGACATTCCAGTCAAATTAGTTGTTGAGATTTGTTCTCATAACCACACAATGTTTAAAAACACCACCCTGTGTGCTGTATGTTCCAGATTTTTCACTAAAGTTTTCTCCCTACAATTTTCATCTCACTTGTTGGTCTATCTAATTACATTCTAAGCTTCCGAGAAAAGATGAAGCCTGATATATAGGAGGCAGACTTGAAAACTAGTGTGTATGGTTAAATTTTAGAAAATTAATTATAGTTAAAGGAACAATATCATTAAATGCTCTCAAAATACTCTCAAATCAAACACAAGAAGCCCATCATTATTGCGGTTTTCTAAAGTAGCTCTGGAGCTCCTCTCTGGTGCCTTTCAGTGCTGTGTTCAGACATATCTTAAACACTGCTTCTGAGTACCATTCAGTGGAAATGTAGGCTCTTAAAGATATTACACTGTGTCCCCATCTGCAGCATTATGTAAATGTGGTTCATCCTCAAATCCCAAATTACCATGAACGGTAAAGGTTCTGAATGGATCCAGAACAGCAGTCTTGGCCTAACAGTGCCATTGAAGACGTGAAATGTAGACTGGAAGTTGGGAGAATGAAGGGGACTCTTCTCTGCCCTATACTTCAGAGCAGCTGGACCATACCATGCCTGAGACTTTTGACCCATTTTCTTCTTCTCCTCTGGGAAATGAATAAAATGATTTGTGTTGCAATGATCACAAAGACTTGCTTCCATCAATAAGAATAATTCTGTTTTTATAGTTTTCACTGCCTTCTGCATAGTGGACAACATGGAACAGAAGACATGTTCTTCCACATTAAGAAGTGTGAGAAAGAATTCCATGGTGAGTACATGTACACGCATTCATACAGATATACTATGTGCAAACAAGGTTTGCATTAATTTTATGTTGAAGTCCACCAAAAATAATAATATGATGTATAAGTTCAGGGTTGGAGAGATCATTACAGGTGGAATTATCAGTTTAGTTCTAATGAGAGAAGCAAAGTATTCACCTGACCCTTTGTGGACCACATAAACAAGTGAGGCAATGACTATGATTCAAGCAGAAAGACATACGCAGTCCAGTTTGGAAGGAAAACAAGTCAGAAAGGATGCCTAGGAAGGCTTGGGAATAACACAGAAGTCACCTCTGAAGATGATGCTTGAAATTGCTGCAAAGGACACTTAACTGTGACTCATTTACTCCATATGAGGTCCTGCGCTGGGCTGCATATGGTAGGTTTCCAGGGTAGATCTGGGCCTTGTGAGTGTGGATCTGCTCCCCCAGAAGGAAGACCACCAATTCTAAGTAATTGCAATTAGATGAGGAAAAAGCTGCTAAGACAGAACCCTAACATTGGCTGTGCAAGTAGGGGACTCAATGCTATTATGTTCTGTGATACCTGCCACATCACTGCTCCTTCACGTCTCGCCACATTTTTCAAAGCCCAGACAGCCACTGTCATGTGCAGCTCTTGAATTACAGCTGCTGAACTGCATCCTTCTTCTCTTTTATATTTAAACTCATGAAGACCAGGGTGGTACTCTATTTTTGTACTCCCAGTGCCTAGCCCAGAATTTCACTTGTACCAGCAGAGGGAGGGAACAAACAACCATGTCATCATTCTTTCTATGAAAAACACATCACCAGCCACAGATTTTTTGTAAACTGACCAAACCATGAACACTCCAGAGCTTCTTTAAACTATCAAACTGAGATGAATTAACACTGGGACTAGCTTTCTCTCTCTCTCAATAATACATATCTACCATATCTGTCACCTCTCTCTCTCTCTCTCTCTATATATATATATATATATATTATATATATATATATATTATATATATATATATATGTGTGTGTGTGTATGCATATATATGTATACTGGATATATATATATATATATATATATATATATATATATATATGAATGATACATATAACAGCTATATAAACTGCCTCAGATAATATGTATTAGTCGTTGCATTCTTCTAGGCTGGGTCTATTATTTGACCATGAGGCAAACACAAGTTAATTTTGAAAGATGAGCAGTAAGTTAATTTATGTATAGGTATTTGGAGATTATAACACAGGAACATCATTAACTACAAAGAGGGTTGTAGAAACAAAAGATCTTTTCAAGTTTTTAATTTTTGCTCTGGAATGTCACATTAGAATTTCTCCTTTTAAAGAACTCGAACCTTAAGTTTGCATTGAAGAGTGGGTAAGATTTCAGGAGCATTAAGTAAATAAGTCATATTGCAATGACATAATGGGGAAATAGAGTGTGATGTGAAATGCAATGTAAATGGGATTGAAGTGAGCGTTTTCATACAGCCTTACCGTCCAACCAATCCAGCGCCTCAGATTCCTACAGTGGCTCCCACGAATGGTTCTATTGCATGTTCCCAGTCAAGGGCATTTGATGTTTTCTCTATCTGGAAATTCATTTGCATTTAAATGATTTGAAATATTCATAAAAGCCAAGTGCTATGAAGGTTGAAATTAGTTACTGTCTATAAATTGTGATACCATTAAAAGATGGTCGTGGAGAACTTTGCTGTCTCAGATGTGGCCAGATTAAAATCTAACAAAGTACAGCTTGTTACAAACCTGCAAAGAAGGATAGGATACAGAGTTAAATTGATTTATTCTTCAACCAGGGCCTATATACTTGATGCACTTGAGTTTATTTTGAGAGTACTGGAAGGCCTCAAGCCAGCGTTCTCTCTAATGTAGAAACCCCTCCTCTGTTCCTGGAAGACCTCAGTACTAGTATCAAGGGGCCGAAAGAATAGGCTCTAAAGCCAGACAGTTGCATTCAAAGAATACTTCTGGTAAGCTTTTAACTTGTAATTAGTTTACTTTCCTGATTTTAATCGAGAAAAAATGATAATAACTACAGCATGGTATTATGCTGAGAAAGGTCATGAGCTTAAGCACGGGCTGCAATGCCTAGGGCATGGTGAGGACTCAGCCCGTGTTAGCTACTGCCATTCCCATGGTGTGTCCAAGCGTTCAACTTTGGACTCTGCCTCACCACCTCCGTGCTTGAGTAGTGGCTGGATGTGATCTTAGACTCATTTGAGTCTATTGCTATTATACAGTGGAATTGTGTCCCTCTCTTTGAAACTAGCCTCTTGAATTTTGACCAGTAGAACACAAAGGAAATGGAGTCATATTTGATTCTCTAACAGATTAAAAAAAACCACACACAATTTTAGGTGGTTCCACCTTTTACTCTTGGAATGTTCATTTTGGGAACAAAGCCACCATGTCATGGGGGATGTCAAGTCACCTTGAAGAGAGGCCCAAGGCAGAGAAACTAGCTGTATGTGTTTGCTGGGGCTGCACAGCAAAGAACCACCAGCTGAGAGCAACTCTAGAGCAAAAGTCGGAGACCAAGCTGTGACAAAGGCTGGCTCCTTAGAAAGCTATGAGGGAAGCCTGTGCCCTTGTCTGCTGGGGAGCTGTCTTCTCCCTCTGTCTTCACATAGATTTTCCTCTGTCTCTTGGTCCAAATCATCTTTCTCATAAGATACCAGTCAAAAAGGATTAAGACCTGCTCTAATGACTTCATTTGACCTAGGTTATCCCTATAAAGTTATCTGCTAGCTCTTCTCCTGCAAAGAAGATTAGCTTCTGGGTAATCTAGATTGCTAGGAGTAGCTACTTCAGCCCATAATCGCAGCTCTATCTCGCCAGGTATGTGACTGTGCTGCCTTAAAAGTGCATCCTGTGGCTCCATCAGGTTATAGGAGCTTTACACAAGTTTCTAACATAAAAACTACATGCTTGTTTTTTTTTTTTTTTTTTTAAAGTCTCTAAATTTGTTGTGGGTTTCTCTACAGCGGTAGATAACCTAAGCCAGAGGGTTCTTTGGACTACATTCCTGTCATGTTCTCATGGCATAAACTAAGAACTTCGTCTCCAGCTGCCCCCTTGTTTCCTTTTACCCCAAGTTGCCTTACTTGGGATTTATAATCCAGTTTTGGCTCCTCATTTTGAAACTCCAGTTGTATGTGACATATGGAGTGAAAAACTGGAATAAACTGCTCCTCAAGGCTTTTCACTTCCTGAGTTCTTTTGTACACCTCACCCCAACCAGAAGGTCACCCTGCAGTCACCTTAAGGCACGATTTCACTTGTGACAGCAAGTGGTGCTGAGAGAAGTCTGAAAACCAGCACAGACTATCAGGGAAAATGTGGAATTGAGATGAAGCTTACACAATAAGTCACTGCTGCTTGTGGCCTTTCCTGTTTTGATTTTTTTTTTGTTTTTGTTTTTCATTTACGTATTTTGGTTCAGGGTCTCCCCACACAGCTTGAGTTCATAAGAGAACCTCTAGTTCTCAGCCGCTCTAGCGCTTGCATTACAGGCACATACCACCATGCTTGGACTCCTTTGCTTGTTCAGCATGCCCTGGGGGCGGGGGCGGTGTAGCATAAGGGACCAAGGATCGAACCCTGGTCCCTGCACTTTCCAAAGCAGGCACTTAGTCCACTGAGCTATGTTGCTGGCCCCTGTTCTGATATTAAAGTAGCTGTGTGGTTCTATCTGTTCCCATAGAGATGAGCATGCAGGGCATCAACAGGAAGCTGCCTCAACTCCGTTCTTGGTAATTTTCCCTCACTGTTCTTATTTGTTTCTTATCAGTTCTCTTTGCATGTAAATGCTCAACTTGGAGATACCGGTCCGTGTTCTCTGTCCTCAAATATGACTGAAGGTAGAATGTCCATTATGAGGCAGTTTGGAGTGGAAAATTAAAAGGAAATTTTGGCCAGTCTTTCAAGACTGTGGAAACTAAGACCATAAATAAGCACAAAGGATAGGATTGGAGTCACACTGGACAAAGGATGTAGTGTCAAGAGGTGAGCTCTAGCTGCTCTTTTCTTTGTTTCTCACCATAACATGGATGTGCATTGTGTGTGCATGTGCGTGTGTGCATGTGCACGTGTGTGTGTGTGTGTGTGTGTGTGTGTGTGTGTATGTGTGTATGTGTGTGTTACTTAGGATTGAATCCAAAGTCTTCATATTGTACTACATCCTCAGTACTTTAATTTGAGCAAAGGCTTCACTGGTTGTCCAAGTTAGCCTGAGACTTTCAGCTCTCCTGCCGTCACTCACAGGTGCTGAGAGTGCAGGCATGTGTCGCCTGTGTCACCACATCTGCAGATTGTCATCATTTCATATTTTCTTCCAAGCACCCACAGAAGGAAGGTGGGAAAATCCAATTAGCTTGGAAGTCCTGGCCAAGGGCTGCATGCAGAGAAAATGCTGGACTCTTCAGATGCAGGGACTTTGATGCTTGATCTCCCATGACCTGCAAGTTCCAGTTCAGCTGCATGGGATGTCACAAAGGCTCTGTGAGATGAAGGTTTGTGGACAGATTCAACACACTTTCAGAGGCATGGAGTGCATTCTACTGTTACTGATGAGAAGATATACTTGTGAAACTATGGAAAACGTTTTTTGTTTTTTGTTTTTTGTTTTTTTTTTCCCCAAAACACTATATTTAACATCAAATGCTGAAGACAATATGGAACAAATAAAGAAAGTGAGTCACAGTGGTAAGGTGTGTATAATTATGAAAGCCACAGAAATCAGAGGAATAAGGCAGCTTTTCACCTCTAAACAATGAGGCAAATAAATCAAATACAAATTTTCTCTTTATAATGAGAATTTGATGACAGAAGGCAAACATCAAATTAAATATCTATGTAAAAGATTTTAGATCATTTCCATGGAAAGAATTTACATAGCTTCTCTGGCATCTTATTTTATTAGTGCAATTTGTCCCCAATTTAAGGTCAGTTTTCCCTGCCTAAGAAAAGCAAAAGTATAATCCATTTTCACTTGTTAGCTTGGGGCTACAAAGTTCATTATGAGAACCAAACTCACGGGATATGAGTACCAACAATTATTTACACATTGATAGATAATCAATACACTCAGCTATGTCAATTTCTTTCTTTTTTAAATTTGTTTTTACTGTGTTTTGTACAGGATCTCACTGTGCAGCTCGGGTTCACAGTGATCCTCCTGTTTTCAGCCTTCCCAGTGCTGGAATCACAGGCATGTGACACCACTCCTGGTCTTGGTGGGGCCAGTGTGGTATGTGGTGCTGAGGATCTAACCCTGGTCCAATCACTTGCCTAAGCAGGCACTTAGTCCACAGATATGTCAATTTGTGTGATGCAAATCAGGAAAAAGACCAACATGTTCAAAAAGAACAAAGATATTATGTCCTTTCTTAAGCATTCAAGAGGATAAGTTGTATATTTCTGATAATAAACTATACAATGCCCATTTCCATTCACTAAGGAGCAGGCATCCTGTGAATGCACAGAAGGAGAAAGGGGATGCTTTGAAGATGGCCTTGATGCATTGACCTCAGACAAATACAAGAGCTGAAATGTCAACTGTTTACTGAATAGTTAGCCTTTACTCTATTAAATATTTACTTGTGATATTTGTAGGTCTGTAGTCAGGGCCAGAAGATTAAATCATTGGGTCAGAGTTCCAGCTGGGGCTGCAATTATATGTAGGTTATATGTGATCAAATTATTTTGAATTCCTAACCTCAACAATCAAATTAAATAAAAAGCTCTATGCAACTCACATAAGAATTCATTCGTCTCCAATGTGTGTATAAGCATTTGGAGAGCACTTGATGGGAAGATAAGTTCTGTGAAAAATATTATTCCATGAAAACATTAAATGGCTCTAGATGTGTCTTATAAGATGCAAAATCATTTCACTACAAACAAATGAATGATATTTTCTTCTAAACTCTTCCAAAAGCTGGCAGGCTCCTAGAGGTCAGAGATCACTTCATTTTGGTCTCTAGCGCATAACATTATCTGGTTCATAGTAATTAGCTCATCGTCATGGATGGTGGGATTCCTGGGTTTTGCATCTAGGGCCTTGACAAATTTAATGCATGCTCAGTTCTTTTTATCTATCAATTTTACCATCTTTGTTAATTTTACTTTATCATTGGTGAGACCTCTGTATAGTTACCATCAGTGCAAAAACAGGCAATCCATCTTCTTCTTGTTCATGAGGTTAACGAGAAATTTTATGAAATGTCCTGCAGCAAATCACCCATAGCTCATTGATGAATCCTGGAGTTGAGCAGTGAGGATGGGTGCTGTGAGAAAAATTCAATTAGGATTTTTCTCAGACTTATATAGGAAAGAATAACATAAAATCCGATACACCTGTAGGTGGGAAACCAATTGTGCTTGACCATTGACCAAGACATGATGCAAACTGAATTGAAATTAAACAGTTAATTCCAGCACAGTGTTGAAGAGACAGAGTAATCTCCCTTTGCATTTCTGTCCAATTACTCTCCTAACTCTCTACTACCTTCAGTTTTGTCCTCTTCAATTTCTTCTTGGAATGATGACCACAGTAATTTTTCTAAGATGCTGAAGTTGCTTACTTGGTTTTATCATGTATTAACTAATATAAAAGAGTGTGAACTTGAGTATTTACTTCTAGTTTAATACTGTTCTTACAGATTATATATTTTATAAGTTTACAAGCCATAGGATGCTAGAACTCAAGAAGAAAATAACATGAGGCCTGGCAGGAAACTGCATTTTAGTGTACACATCTTGAGAGATGAGGATTCAATGTGCTGTGTCATGACTTCCAGAGGAACCGCTCATGTGACACATGGAGGCACATTCACTGAACTCTTCTCTCCCCAAGCCACCTAATGCCTCACAACTGTAGTCACTTTTCCATTTGTACATACCCATGATTTCAGTAATGTATACAGGGAATTACATAGCATGTGCTCTTTTATAATTAGCTTGTATTTGAATTCAATGAAATGTCTTTGAGATTTAAGCTGAAAATACAATTTTTTTTCTTTCAATGCCTAGTGATATTCTGTGCTATGTTTATACCACACTTCATTCAAATGCCTCCAGTTTAGTGTCATGCAAAATAAAATGGTAAAGAAAACTTTTGTATGCATAGATTTTTGTTGGGATATGTATCTGTTTCATTAAGATAAATGCCCACGATACAACTGTTGAATTCCATGACTAGAATATACTGAGATTTTTTAGACACTGCAAATTATTTTAAGAGTTGCTCTATCATCTTATATTCACACTAGGAATTCATGAAAAGTTTACTTTTTGCTACATCATGAGCCATATCGTGTGATATTACAGATTTTTATTATAGTTATCTGAACAGGTTTATAGTGATATTTCATTATGGTTCTAAAGATCAGTGACACTGAATAGCTGGATGTGCTTATTTTACATATTCATTCTTTTGGGTGAAACCTCTTTTCATCTTTTCATTCATTTTCTTATTTATAATTTGTTTTCCCATTGCCGAGTTTCGAGAATTAGGAATGGAGTCTAGGTGAATCAGAGATGCCATCTGCAAATATTTTCTCCTACTCTGTAGGAGTACAAAATCTTTTCATTCTCTTGACAGGAAATTTCAAAGTTACTATAATTTTAATGAAATCTAATGCATCCTAAAAAAAAGAAGTTTCTTTTCAGTGTTATGTTTAAAAACTCTACGCTAAAGATTAAGTCCCAGATACTTTTCTTTTATTCTTTTCTAAAGTTTGTACATTTAAATCTATCACACATTTTGATTAGTTTTCATAAAAGATAAAGAGTTTAGGCTATACATTGTAATTATTTTATTTTAATGAATATACAATTATTCCATTCGCTTTCTTTCTTCCATTAAATTACTTTTGCATTTAGAAATATATATAAATTCTTTATGTGCATACTAAGGATGTTATTTCTTAATAATATGGTCTGTCTGTCTGCACTTATAAGAAGGCTATTTTTGAGATACACATTGTATTACATGGATGCACATATCTGTCCACCCATAAACATCTCAGTCTTCATTACTGCAGCTATGTAGTAGTTGTTGAAAGTGAAAGGTGGCAACCTCACCATTGTTCACTGCAGCTTTTTATCAGTAATCATTTTAGAGAACTTGTGGGTGCAACTAACACACCTTGGGCATTTGAACCATTGTACCCTGCCTCCGTTACCACGCCCACTCTCTGAGCTCTCACCATATAGCCAAGAGTCTGATTATTTTTCAGAACTGTCTCAACAATTCTAGATTCTTTGCCTTTCTCTATAGCTATATAATATTTTGCTGCTATTTTTTATAACTTTTAAAATAATTTTATAATATTTTTATAATATGTCAGACCCATGGATCACTTTGCTGAGAACTGGAACACCTCCCCAAGCCCTGCTTCTCAGAACACAGTGTGCCTTGGATATTTATTTAGAACTTCCTTAGATTCCTTCATCCACACTTTGATATATACCTTATGCAAATATCTTGCTTTATTTATTATTTCAGTCTTTAATTTTGGGTTGTACTTAGGAGGAAGAATAGGGATCTTTGCACCTATGCCATCTCTCCAGAGGCCCAGGTTTCCAAATCCTGTTCTTTAGAAACACAGAGGCAACACCTGAGGCTTTGGAGCCATGGGCAAACTTCCTGAAGGAAGGACATTCCACCATAGAGGAGCTGCTTAGGTGACGTCACTGCTGAGTCCTACACAAGGCTGCGCTTTGCTGTGAGTGCAACAGAAAGCTGTCAACATGTCCTTGCCTCTTCACTGTTGTCTGCAAGGGGACTGTTCAGTTTCTTCATTTTGAATTTGGCTAGATTTGTGGCATGTTTTGAGCAGTAGAATGCAGGAGAAAGGATATTGCACTAGTGCTAAGCTAACCACTGAAGAAGCTCTGACTCTTTACTTGCTTTATATATGAAAAAGCCCAGAAGGTCTTTTAGGACCAGGCAGCCCCTCGCTCACTGTAGAGGCACTCGCTGACCTATAGGTCAGTGCTGGCCTATTAGCTCAGGCCTGTGCTTACCGCAGGAGCAGCTCCGCTGGTCTATAGGCTATCAATCATACTTAATACCTACAGTTTGAAGCCACTGAGAATCAAGATGTTTCCTATGGAGCAATACCTGAATAATGTACATAGTGCATGGAAATTAGAGATAATTGGACTCACTGTATTTATTTTATGATTATACAGATAGGTAGTTTTTCTCACTATAAAATACTTGTACCTACAGATTGTCATAAAAAACCCATAAAAGAGACATGTGGTTTGAAAGTTTACTCAAGACAGGAAATAGAATAATATAATACCAGAAATTTATTTATTTATTTATTTGTTTATTTGTTTATTTATTTGGTACAGTGTCTCACTACTCAGCTTAGGCTCACAGTGATCTTTTGGTCTCAGGCTCTCCAGTGCTGAGATTACAGGTGTGCACCACCATGCCCAGATTTGGTGGCCAGCATGGCATGCAATACCCAAGACTGAACCTGGGTCCTTGCCTTGCCAGGTAGGTGCTTAGCTCACTGAGCTGTCTCCCCAGCCCTAGTACTAGAAAGTTAAGGGGATAGATATTGTATCTGGACAGATGTTTACAAATTATAAGATTTATATTTTTAATGCTAGGTTGAGAAGTTGAAATAGCTCAACACAAATGAATGATTTGTTAGGAAAATATGTAGAAGCAAATTAAATGACAGGAAATTAAATGACATTTAGACCATGCAATCACCATAAAAGAACAATAAACTGAATCTATTGGAGCATTGTAAGAATAATATGAAATATACAGACAAGATTTATAAAAGAAACTAAAGTCTTATTCAAAATTTTAAGTTATTAATGACACTTTTTGCAAGAGGAGGGGAAAAAAACAGGTTTGGACATCATTACAGATCCCTGACAAATATGAATATTTTAGTAAAATAATCCTGGTAAGAAATAAACTTTTAAGGGCCAGCCACATAGCTTAGTGGCTTAAAGCACCTGCAAGTAGGCTCACAGGCTGGGGATTTGATTCCCAGACCTGCTGTGCTGGGCCTGCCCCCTGAGTATGCTGAGATGGCAGTTGAGACTGGGCATGGTGGCACACGCCTGTAATCTCAGCTCTGAGGAGGCTGTAAACAGGCGGATCTCTACGAGTCTGATCTGGTATTGAGACCCTGAACACCCTACAGACCCTTTCCTAAAATATGGAAAAAGAAGAAAAGAAAAGAAATAAGCTTACATAGAAGGATAGATTTTCATCAAAACTTGACATTAAGTACATGCTTCATACTACTTAGCACAGGAATTTTGCACAGCTCTGGGCTATTCTGCTATATTAGCTCCTTTAATATTTGCCCTATCTCTTGTAGGAGCATTATTTTCCATGTGTATAGATGATAAAACAGGTGCAGAGAGATTTTGCAATTTGCCAAGATCATGCATTATGAAACATTTGAATTCAATTGTCATTTGAATTCAGTCAGCGTCTCAGTTACACTTCTCTTGTCACTGGGACAAAATACCCAACACCCAAAATGAAGGAAGGAAAGATTTATTTAGCTCATAGCGAGTGGAAGTTGCAGTCCATACTCAGCCGGCTCCAAGGCAGGTGGCACATGGCAGAAGACAGCTGTTCATGGTGGTGGAAAACAGAAAAATAGCAAAAGCAAAAGGGCAGAAGAGACAACCACAGCAGCAGCAGAGGTGAGTCTGTCCGCCTTAAGTTACCTTTGGGCTGCCGCCCCAGGCCGGGTAGAGCACTCACGCCCATAATCCCAGCTCTGGGTCATGAATAACTCACAGACTCCAACACTGCACCCCAATGGCTGCATGAGGCTTTCGGGGAACAACAACAGGCAGTCTGACTGAAGGTGTGATTCATAAATATGACATTAGATTTATGGGCACACATGAGTATGGCAATAAAAACTGAAGCAAGTCAAAAGTGTCTAATATTAACATTAATAGCTAACATTTAGGAATATATATATATATATATATATATATATATATATATATATATGTCTTAGTTACTTTTTACTCGTTGCTGGGACAAATACTTGGCACTCAAAATGAAGGAAGGAAAGGTTTATTAGCTTACAGTTACTGGAGGTTTCAGCCCATATTCGGCTGGCCCAAGGCTGAGTGGAACAGGGCAGAGAGCATCTAGTTTATGGTGGCGGAAAAGCAACAATGGCAGCAGAGGCAACGGACCAATCAGGGCAGCAGAGCAATAGCTTCAGGCTGTCTCTGTGTTTCTCTTTACATTACTTTCAGGCTCTCTGCCTCAGCCTATCCGCCTTAGGCTACACCCATAATCCCAGAAGTACTTAAAATACATAATCCCAGGGATCATGGATCAAGTCTGAAACTCTAGATCAGTAGTAAATCACATAATCCCAGTGACTCATGAGTCAAGTCTCAATTTATAGAAGTCCTAGCCCATGATTATGATTGCATGAGGCTTTTGGAGTACAACTAGACATAAACCATATATATATATATATATATAAACCATATATATATATATATATATATATATATATATATATCTTTTGAATTTATAGGGATGGCCAGATAGCTCAGCTCAGCTCAGCAGATTAAAGTAGAGAGTTAGGCAGAGCACAGAAGTTAGGGTTCAATCCCCCATGTGCTGTGCCAGCCCCACTCTGGGGAACACTGAGATGGTGATTGAGATTGGGCATGGTGGCTCACACCTGTAATCCCAGCACTTGGGAGCCTGAAAACAGGAGAATTGCTGTAAGTCCAATCTGTGTAGTGAGAAAATGTGGACTCTCTAGACCCTGTCCTAAATACATGAAAAAATAATAAAGCACATATATACATATATACATATTTATATATATACACATACAGATAGATATATGATAATCAAAATTTACTATGAATATTTATGTTTTAAACATCTTATACAGTAAAACGAATTTCTAAGAAGATGAGATAAGGAAATTCAAAGTGAGGAAATTTTTAAAATATTTTAAGGGGGATTAATAGCAATGTGTCTTACCATAATTAATCTTTTTTTTTTTTTTTTTTTTTGAGACAGGGTCTTGCTATGCAGGCTGGTCCTGAGCTCACTTTTGTAGCCCAGGCTGGTCTCGAACTCGCACCAATCCTCCTGCCTCAGCCTCCTGAGTGCTGGGATTACAGGCGTGCACCACCACGCCCGGCACCATAATTAATCTTAAATTTAAAGATTCACCATATTTTAATCACACTCAATTGATCAATTTTAGTTTTACTCATTTATTTTTAATTTATGTATTTGATACAGGGTCTTGCTACACAGCTTGGACTAGTAGCTATCATCCCTAGGCCCTGTATTTTGTCAGATAAAAATTTTGTCAAATGGAAATGTTGCAGTGTGTCCTCATGCACATATTCACTGTCATCATGTGACCTCTGTCTCTTTTCCAAAGACAAACGTTCAAGGTAAATGTTTTAATTGATTCAGGATGTTGAGACAGCCAGAACTGCACAAGTAAAGATTCTCGCAAAAATGCACTTCTGGATCTATTTCCAAGAGCGGCAAGGAATGATGCGGTAAGTGCATTGGAAGCCAAGGAGAGCATTTTCCTGGGAATTAATGCCAATGTGTCTTCCATTACAATACATTTAAAACGTATAAACACTTGTTCTAATTTTAATCACATCCTGCATAACTTGTGTCCCTCCATAACATACGGAGGGACAATGAGTTTCACACTATTGAATGTGTTTCTCTTTCCCAAAGCAATGAAAATGCAAATCCTTCATTATCTACTAAGAAGATGCAGGAAGAAAACTGTACATTTAAGAAAGAATGAATAGGAGGGAGAAGAAATAGGACAGAGAGAGAGAGAGAGAGAGAGAGAGAGAGAGAGAGAGAGAGAGCAAGCGCCTCAGGAGGCCCCTGTCTGGCTTGGCTTAGCAGTAGCATGAAACAGTCTTACCTAGGCGCTTGTGTGACCTTCTATCCCCTACCTGGCTCTGTAAGGTGTACGATGTGGCATGACTCTTTCCTGTATTACAGAGAAAAAAGTTTGAAACATTTCCGTACTAACAATGTGTGCATGTGTATAAGAAATAGTTCAATAAGGTTTAAAGATAAAGAGCACACAGTGAAGCATATTTAAGAAAGGAGTGGTAATTTCTTTGATACAGAGGGGTCTCAAGTCAGTTTGAACAAGAATCTACACATAGAGAAATGACAGGGATACAAAGATAAACTTACCAGATGGCATAAGCCAATAAAACTAATATCACAGGATCTAAGGGATCAATATAATGAGGTGACTTATCTGGTGGTAAGTTTAGCAAAGGATAAAATATTAATGATATCTAGTACTGACAAAGTACGTAGACTCAAGTATATTCACTTTATATAAGTGATGTCAGCAAAAAAATATTTAGAAGTACAATGATATTAGTATGAATTAGGTAAATTAATTATTAGAAATATCAGAAAACACATTAGATTTAAAATGTGATAGTAGAGCTATCTAAACTAAAATAAAAAATGTCATGACATATTGTTGAGGGAAAAATACAGATTATGGACTCAGACTATACGGTCTGTTATTTGAAATGAATTATACCTAAATATGGTACTAAAGAACTCTAGATGGTAGAATCACTGACATTTCCAATTTATTCTTTGTATTTCTGTAATTTTCTGTAATAAAAATAATTACATGTGTTAAATATCAGAGTGAAACTGTACTTCCACTGAAATAACTTTTATGGAGTAAATCATCCGCTTTTTCATAGCAGACACTTTCTTTGAGAAATGTTCCAACTACTTAACTGATAACATATGACAATATTTCAGCAGAGACGGACGTAGAATATGCTCTTGCCAGGTTTGAGATAGGCAAAGAGGATAGGCTAACGCAGCACTGATGGCAGGACCATGGGCTATAAATTGGAATAGGGCAAAATTTAAAGGCACATGGAAAATTCTGTGGCCCAGGGCAAGGAGACATTCTGGGTCTTGGAATGACAATGGAAGAAGTTTGTAGCCACCCAGAATCCTAGCACACTCTCTATGTTTAAGGCTAGCTTTCTAGTTTGGAAAGAAATGAGCTCAAGATCTTCATCATTAGAGAAGCCTCTGTGTGGTGGATAATGAGAAGAGCGTGGGGAGAACAGTCCTCCGATAAGTCTCGTGGACTGTACGTGGATTACAGCGATTTCTTCTTACCCCTCCGATGCAAAACAGTCAGAGAGAACCACCCTCACGCTCTCTTCCCTAATCCTCCTAGGAAAATCATACGGGACCTAGGAAGCAGTCTCTTGCAGGTTGTGCTTACAGTGGGATGCTTGCTAGATGCTTCTCAGACACAAGTCTCCCTCCGTGTGCACCAGCAGACTCATAAAGGTGTGGGGCCTTCTGTAGGCTGCTGTACTCATTCAAGTCGTTCAACTACTTCTTCACTTTTTTTATTCATTTTAATGAGAAACAAAGATAAAATAGCAATGAGACAGTTTCAAATCAGGTTAGTGGGATGGCTACAATAATTAATAAACTGCATATTGTTGTCTTCCTGATAGTTATTCAGAGGACAAGATGCAGACATAATATCTTGTCTAAACAATATTAGCATAAATTTTTATTCTTAGTAAACTAAGTTAAAGTAGCTGCATATCTATCCTAACTCTCTCTCTCTCTATCTCTCTCTGTCTCTCTCTTATGTGTGTGTGTGTGTGTGTGTGTGTGTATGTGTAATTTTTTTCTTTTTTTCACAGCAGAACAGTCTTTTATTTACACTTTTGTGAAGTTAGTGATGCATAACCCTAGGTTGCCTAGCAACTGGTAGCTAACCTTAACCAGACAGGAAGTTCATCTCAAGAGTGAGGTGGCTTGTTTGCTTTAGGCACTGGGCCAAGTACCACCTACGCATATTTGATCAAAACCACCCCCTTTTTGATTTTGCTTTGTCAGAGATGGGTGCTCCACTGCAGTTAGAGAAGCAGTATTTGGACAAGTCTTTAAAGGACCTTTTTGTACTTGAAGCCAGTTTAAAGATTGTAGGTCTTGCTTAAATTTGCCCTTAACCACCCAGCAGAAATGTTTAAGCACAAGGCATAAAATGGAAGGCTAGATTACAATGACAAACTGCAAAAGGCTTAAATCAGCATCTTCCAACATTGCCAGTTTTACCAATAGCCCACTGTGATTATTGGACATTGGATTATGTATACAACTACTTTCTTTTAGGTCAATGAGAAAAAAAAATTTGTACAAATAATGATTAGAAAAATTACAACATCTACTTCCTGTGCTCTGCATAACTAATAAGGCGACAATATACAATGTATCAAATATTGGAAATGTACTAACATGTTTTGAAACTGTCACATTGTTATTTCCTATTAAAAGTAATTTAAAAAATAAAACAAAAATATAAAGACTGTAGGTACTTGAATTCAGCAAAATAACCCAACATAGTCCAATGGTCCGTAATGATAGTGAGTTATCAGCAGAACTGGCAATTTTCAGAAGCAGTTGACTTGAGCCTTTTACAGCACAGCATATTAATATGGCATTACTTTTTGCAGAATCTTGTTTAAAAGTTGAATGTTCCGTGTTGGGTTTTGTCCTCTTCTTTATTGTCTTGAATTCTTACAAACTGGGAATGATTCCTACCTTTCTCTGATACTTGGCTTCTCATTCATAAATGGAGGAGTCTTGCATCTTCTTCTTACTTTAATGAGTTGTATTAAGAGCTAAACAATATAATAAATGTGAAAACAGTTGCAAAGAATGATGTGACATCATTCACTAGCGCCACTGCTATTATTATTGGTGACGCACATTTAAACGACAGATAGGACAAGTGAACTTTTATCACTTGGCCACAGTCTCTGTTTTCAGCCTTACACAGTATAGGAAAGACACACCAGGTGAGTGTGGAGCTCTGATTTTATGAGTTGTCCAGGTTTGCCTGCTTCCCTTGTTTGAGCTCTGGGTTTCTGGTATGACTCACTGAGGAGATTCGGGGCAATGTTCCAAAGTCCACACTTCCACCGTTGTAGTACTGGGAGTGACATCCACCATCCTCAGCAGCCTCCCAGTAGGAGGGAATGGAGAACTACTGTCACCGTCTAATCACAGTGATTGTTTCCTCTCTCTGTCTCTGAAGGAACTTGGGGCACTAGTAGATGCAATAGCAGGGACAGCCTCAGAGGAGATTTGCACCACATCAGAGTTCCCAGAAGGATGATCTTCCATGTGCCCAATATCATAAACTCTTTGGACTCACTACCTGGGATGTGAAAGCAGGTCTTGAAGACTGACCATTTGCCACAGGCTTCAGGACTTTGTACAAGCTTATGTGGAGAGAACGGGGCAAGAACTCAAAGCAACATGGAAGACAGACTGACATCCTTAGGATGTGGGACGGGAACTGATGTGCTGCTGGCTGGTGGCAAGTTGAGGGCAGAAGATCAGAACTTTATGAGCCATCCAAGCTCCACCCAACAGAACTTCCTAAGAAGGTACAAAAGTTCTAAACCACACTGCCCAATCAGGTAGGCATTCGCACCCAGACACACTGAGAATCTGAACTGTGCCTGGTGCGGTCACTGAGCTGAGTGTGATGCCTGGATTACTTCATACGCATGTACTTAGCCTTGAGTACGGAGGGGTGACCTTATTGCAAGTGCACCCATCCCCTTGGAACCAAATGACAAAGGTAGCCAAGTACAGAGCTCAGGAAAGGGGGTGCTGCCAGTGCTGGAACCAAAGGTTGGAATTTGTGACAGTTGGAGATGGTAGACAATGCCAGGTGACACATTTAATAAAGCTCTAGTGGACAAGAAGAGGTACACTAACAAGCTGTCAAAATATACCCTCAGCACGTTAGCATACCCTGTTGGGTCTATTCTACATAATATTCTAGCCCGATATATGAAAAAATAACAGCACGACAACATGGTTCATTTCACAGGGAAGTCTGGAAAAGACAGGGCATCTAGTCCTATTCTCTGCATGAACTAGAAGAGAAGCCTACAGCTAAAAGGGGAAAGGGACTCCCATGGGACAAGTTGTGGTCAGCAGTCCAGACTTCTGCCCACCCAGGGGAACAATTTTCCTTCTGATTTCTTTCCTTCCTTCATTTCCTTCCTTCCCTTCTTCCTTCCTTCCTTCTTTCCTTGCTTCCTTCCTTCCCTTCTTCCTCCCTTCCATTACTTGTGACCTCTACTCTACTCTACTTTGCTCTACTGTACTCTACTCTACTCTTTTTATCCCCAGCCCTAAATGATCTACTTCAAAGCCATATATATATATATATATATATATATATATATATATATATATTTTTTTTTTTTTAACTGAAGGACAGGGGGAAGGTGTTGGGTTAGGTTTGGTCTCTGCAGGGACAGCAAATATGTCAGTATTCTAGAAGTTTGTCCAACTATAATACCACCATCTCTGGAAAATAACAGACAAATAACTAAAAGGCATGGAGGTGTGTGTATCGGCCTGTGTTCTTCTGCAGAAACAGATATAACACAGATATGCAAATGTGTGAGAATTTCCTCTGCACACTGGAGGCTGAAGGGTTCACTCCAGCATCTGCAGCTCACTGCAGTGCCTGTGCAAGGTCCCTATCAGGAGGCCGTTGGGCCTGTGATGGAAGGCTGAGAGTGCATGCCTAAAAGCTGCAGGATCTGGGCCAGCAGCTGGGAAGTCTGTGCGGGGAGGCAGCTGACGCCTGTCTTAGTTACTCTTCTCTCCTTGTTGGGACCAAATATCCAATGCCCCAAGTGAGGGCAGAAATGTTTATTTATCCCATGGCTGATGGAGGTTTTGGTCCATGCTCAGCTGGCTCCAAGGCAGGATGACAATGACACAGGGGCAACACTCCGAGGTGGCAGAAGACAGCAAAGGCGCAGTGCAGGCACAAGGGGGAAGCAAGCCTCTTGCCGTCCTTCATGGTGTAAGCAGGCTGCTCACCAGGGTGGGTTCTTCACACCCACACCATCTCCTGACCTCCTCTGGCACGGGCTCAGGATGCTCACACAGTGAGGACCCTGGGCCCTGCTGAGTCACATAGGTTGGCTTCTAAACTTCTCAGGTTGACACAACCATCAACCATCACAGGAGGATAAGATGAGAAATGAAATGGTAAAATAAAACTGATAATTAGTATTCAGTGGAGAAGTTGTAACCTCTAGCTAGCTTAATGCCAGGAGCCTCCAAATTCAAATGCTTGGGCTGAGACTGTGACAGTCATCAGGCCAATCAGAAGAGCCCATCTGCTGTGACAGAAAGCATTCTACTGTCATGTGAGTTGTTCCCAGGGTCCTATACAGCGTAAGTGTATCATGATCTCAGTATGATTCAAGAATGACATGCCACCTTTCAAACACTTTTAGAGGCTTCTCATGTGGTGATGATAAATGACAAACTTTCTATATGTTTTCAAAATGACAAATTGGAATTCAGCATTCCCAGGCGTTTTATAGTTGTTTTCCAACTATTGAAGAATAGGTACATTGTATGTTACCTAAGTGATTCTCACATCAGAGCATTTTTTTGAATAAAGATGCCCTTCCTAACCTGTGACAGTATATAAAAAGCACTCCCTTCTAACTACAATTTGAGCATAGCGGTTTAAGTTTGAAAACCCGTCAAAAGTAAATCTGTCATCGTATTTTCAAAAAACTCCACTATTTCATTGAAGAACAACTCAATACTAAGAAATAAGTTGATAAGTTTTTACAATCTTGATACATAAGAATGCCAATACATGGTGCTAAAATGAACACTTATGACCTGCAAGCTAGGGGTCTAAATATTATATTCCTATAACACATTTTGGGGCAGCCATCATTCTCCCTGTCCTATTTTACCGCAATTGACACAGAAAGGTGAAGAGTTTCCCCGATCACAGAAATAACTAAGTTGGAGCAGAATTTGCATATTGGTGGTCCAACAAAGAAAACTGTTGTTCTTTAATCTTCTGCTGCAGAGCAGACATAGGTGGGTAAGTATTTGTCAATTAATAGTTTATTATATTTGCTCAGATAACTTACTGCTACATGGCAAGCCATACTGAAATACACATTCTCAAAATAAACTGTGTGTGACAATTGCTGTTACTCAGGTGTGTGTGTGTGTGTGTGTGTGTGTGTGTGTTAACTGGATGGCCTTGCTGAGGCTGATATGTTGTGCTGTGCCTGAGAGCATGGCCTTGGTGTTCTGCAGGCTGTGCACCAACTGGGGCTCTCGGGGTGGGGTGGACCACAGGTGGCCACGCTTCTTTATGGTAGGGTTTTTCACAGACCAGTGTGCAAGCACCTGGCCAGTTCCAGGTCTCCAGGCCTGAAGAGTCGCATTCTACGGCATTTTATGGCAAGCACTTAGAGAAGCTGCCTAGGTGAAAGAGGACTCAGTGGCAAGCTGGCTCCCGCTGTCACACACACAGAAGCACGGTGACTTGCACAGAAATTAATTTTCTGTATAGGTATCAAATTCACTTAGTGCAAAATCAAAGCCTTGAAAACGACACAGAGTGAGTACGAGGATTCTTCCTTCAATTCTTGTTTTTGTCCAGCTGCTCTGCTCCAGTTTTTTCAAGCAATGAATTTGATTTCCTCCTATGTGTTCTTTGAGCTCTTTGATGGGAATATAAGGAAATTCTAATGTGTATTCTCATTCTTCCTGGTTGTTACACACACACACACACACACACACACACACACACGAAACCTAACAGGTTGTAAGCATATTTTGCTTTAGCATCTTGTATGTTGAACAATTGCATATACATATATATATATATATATATATATATATATATATATATATATGACAGAGATAGAATATGATGGAAAGGAGAAAAAGATGAACAGCAGGCAGCAGAAGAGGCATAGAAAGAACAGAAGAACAACAGAGAGAAAATACATATAGTTTAAATTGTATACATAAATGAAAACATGGATTTATACACTAAATCATTAAAGCTTCTCTTGGCAATGGGGTTAATGCTATGTCTTTTCTTTTTGCTTTTCTTCAGTAAATTTCCTACAAAGAGCACGTGGTGCCACATCTGCGATGGAAAGGTCATTAGGGGTCAATTATCGTGCTGGTCTTCTTTTGCTAAATGCTGTCCTTTGCTTAAGAAACAATGCATTGCCTTCCAGCTGTGGTAGAGATGAAAATTGAAGGCCTCCAGGGCTTCCTGTAGGGATTTTCCAGCAAAACAATATTTGCATAGCAAGTGCACCATGCCAGTCCTCTTTGATTCTTTTCCTCTTTGTACTTCCACACTGTCCCTGGTTCGTAACTTAGCTTAGGAAACTCACAGTCTTCCTTTGTTATTGTAAGCCTAGCTGCTGAGCTATTGCCCAACCGTGTGAGAGGCAGAGGCCTGCCTCTTTCAGGGGGTGGCAGTTCACAGTTAATGAGAGACTCACCTGCCATCTGGGCTACAACTTGATGAGTGTCACTGAAGCAGCAGGAAGAGCTGGCTGGTGCTGAGGAGCTGCACCTGACCCCATGGGGGGGTGCTGTGGAGATTCACACGCACTAGCTGCACCTCCCTGTGACAGGCTCCAGCTCTGCCCTGTTCCTACAATACAAAACCTGTTCATGTTTGTCTTTAAGCAGGACTTTCTTATTCAAGCGAATGAACCCTTACTGGAAAGACTTCTGCTCAGTATATACTCCTGGCAGGTCTAAAGGAAGACATGTCCCATGAGGTTTAAATGGAGACCTCAGCCTAAAAGCTGAGTTTGGGTTGGCAGCTATTCGTCCCATAGGGGTGAGCCATGGTCCTGCAGATGCTTCTAGCGGCTGTGGAGGTCTCCCCTTAATGACTGAAAAGTAAACTGTCATTCTGTATTGGAGTCTTGGTGTATGTATGCATTATGTAAAGGTAGTCATGGATGGTGTTTTATTTTCTAAGATTAGATGGGTACATGCTTGGAGCATTCTGGGTGCTACAGCAAGTGGGTTACAGTACACTAGAGAGAAGGGAGAGTCAGAGCAGCTCTTGAAGGGTGAGCCCTGAAGGGAAGTAGCCATCTTGTGACAGCCCAGCAGCTCTGCTCCCAATTTAATACTAGATCTCTGGCTTGGAAGGTGCTAAAACCTCTAACAGCCATACAGTAATGGTGAGAACTGGTTTAACTTTTAGGTTAAACCTGCAACTTCACTCTGTTTATTAGTTGTGGGCCAATTTTCCCCGAAGTCCAGCAGGAAGAGAGAGAAGCCTGGCAATATGGCCCAACCTTCCGAGAAGGCCATGCTGCAGACGGCATGCAATTGCCTCCATCCTGCCAGAAGCACAAAACAGCTGGTGGAAGCTGGGTGATGGAAACTGCTCAAGGCTCTGCAGTTCAACTCTGTCCTGCTCCCATGGCACAATCTTGTGGAATGAATTTTCAGCAGTACGGACTTGCCATCGCATTTATTCTAATCAGAAAGGCAGTTTTCAATCTGAGAGTCCCTCAAGGTAGCCTGGTAAGAGAGGAAGCAGTGCCTTTGAACCCAAATGTCCCTGGTTTCTGTCTTACTGTACCATGTGCTTGCTCTGTAACCTTAGAAATGTAATATCTATCTATCTATCTATCTATCTATCTATCTATCTATCTATCTATCTATCTATCTCTCTCTCTCTCTCTCTCTCTCTCTATCTCTCTATATATACACACATATATATATAATTACAAGGTCTACAGGGTTTCACTACACAGATCGAACTTGTAGCAATCCCCTGGTTTCAGCTGCCCAAGCGCTGGGATTGCAGGCACATGCCCCAGGGACGGGACCAGCACAGCATGCCTGGGCTGGAACCCTTGTCCCTGTGCCTGTCTACGCAGGCACTTTAATCAGTTCAGCCACCTGGCTGGCCCTTGTACTCTGTTCTTGTTGATGCTATTGCTTCTTCTTCTTTTTTTTTTTCTTTTGCGGAGAGTACTACTAAGAAAGAAAAGAGGGATGTGTGTGTTCATGAGCGAAGGGCGCAGGGATGAATACGTGTTTGTGTGCTCTTTCCTTATGCTCACTAAGTGCCATGATCAATCTATACCTAAACTGAACATATCCACAAACTCAGGTTATGGACAAGAAAACCTTTTTGGAAGGAAATCAGCCTAAAATCTTCCCCTTCTGTTCTCTCTCTCTCTCTCTCTCATCATTTATTTATTTATATATTTGGTGCAGAGACTCGCTACAAAGCTCGGACTGGTAGTGATCTTCCTGTCTCAGCCCCCTCATCACTGGGATTATAGGCACGGTCCACCATGCCCATTTCAGTGCCTGGCTCAGTGCACCCAGGGTTCCAAGGCTGGCATGGCATACAGTACTGGAGATTGAACCTAGTTCCTTGTGCTTACCGGGCAGGCGCTTAGATTGTCAAATTATCTCCCCAGCGCCATCCTATTCTCTTTTTATACCATTTCCCATAGCAATCAGTTATGCAATCCCGCTCATTTTGACTATTAATTAATTAGCTACCACAGACACCAGAGCATTTCTTTTGTTTATCGTGTTTGACTTGAATTTTCCTTTTCATTAAAAAAGTCACTATGAATTTACTTGTTCAGCATCTTTCTAAAAACCAAATATTTTATGAGCTTTAACTATATTTCCACTAGTCAGTATAGTATATATTTATAAAGAAGTTGTGAACAAGTGATTGCTGAGTGGATAAATATGGGATAATGTCAAGGACTGAAGTATCCCTGGACTTCTCCTGCCTCTAGCCAGGCACGATCTAATCACCTTCCCAAGTTCTACATTTTAATAATACTTTAAGGATTTGGATTCAAAATGTGATTTTGGTGGAGCACAACTGTCCAGACCATAGTAGGCAAGTATAACAACACACTGTTCTTATTGCAGGTTGTTGAAACCCCTGAGAATGGAACCGTATATACTCTCTTGGCTAAGGTATACAAAAACAAGGTTGGACTGTGAAGAATTTAGCAGAGAGACAACATGAACTCAGTCTTGAACTTTACCTTAGGTTATCAGACAAGACTAGGCCAAGGAGACTTCACAGTTAAGCGTGCGAGAGTAGGAATTATCAGAAGATGATAGTGAGAGAAGGTGCTGAGGAAACCAGTGATAGGTGAGGGGTAGTAAAAGGCATCTTGCTGGCCTTTCTGGAACTTTCTGAAACTATTACACGCATGAAAAGTTTTTAAGATAATGTGAGTGGGGAAGCAACGTGGTTGGAGAAGGCTTAGTCAAGGAGTGTTCCTCAGGCACCGATTGATAGGTGGGCAGAAGTCATGCCAGGGACGTGAGTTAGGAGACTGCTTCCGTAACCTGAGGGGGGTTGGAGGCTGGCCAAGATCAGGAAAGGAGCAGAGGCACAGAACGCTGACAAAAAACTAGCTGCCACTGATGGTACAACCCCCCCCCAATCCTTTCCTCTCTACCTATAATAGTTTCTGGGTGTTCTGAAATGCAACCTGGCAGATGCGTTTCAATAAAAACAGTGCCTTCATGGCCCCAGGTTCCAGTCTGATTTATTTTCTTCTCTACCAGGAGATGAGGATGCAGTACCCTAAGTAATCAAGGATTCAACATGGTGCCTTTGCAAAACAAAATGGAAACGGTTGGGGGTCTCATTTACAGCCATAAGAATTCAGAAGACACAAGAAGACTGATTTGCAATTGTTGATTTTTCTCAATAAAAATTAGACTGATTATAAAGAGCTGACAAGGAGACCATGTCTCGCAGAGGTAATGTTTCTGACATTTTGCTGAGCGTTTATCCAAATATTCAAGTTTATCATTCTTGGTATTCTTTAGAAAAATGGAGATAAAATATTATTTTCCTCCTGCAACGTTTGCTTGTATACATACTTACAGTCATGGGCAATTGTAGGGAATTAAAAGAATCTTGGGCTCTTTGTCATATTGATTTTACATTCAAGTTTCTAGTGAGATCACAGAATTAAGCGCAAGGAATTTTTATGTTGGTTATAAAGATCATTTGCAGGACGATATTCTTCATGTTTTCTAAGAAAGCATGCTCGTCATACTCATCATTGAAGCCCTAGTACTCTTTGGTGAATTCAATCTTTAGAGAAGAATTATGGCTAAAATAAAATGGGATAACCTTTTATGTGAACCTGAAAAGGCTGCTGTGTGATTTTCTTTAACTATGTCAATAATTGTTTTGATATTAAGAGCAGCCCATATCTCAGACAGAAGCTGAGCTCTTCACTATGTGATCTTGGACAAGTTACTGTGCTCTCTTCTCCATGATTAGAACTGTTTGTCGCTGCATTGTCGCCTTTATTAGGGTTTCTGAATCTAAGCACAGCCTTGAGCGGAGGTGGTGTGAGCAGATCTTGTTGATAATACTGTCACAACTGCTCTTGAGAACTTCAGTGCTCAGTTCTGACTTTCTCTCTCTGTTTTCACTCCCCTGGAGTCGCTCTAAACTCATCGATCCTTCATGATATAAGTTCTTCTTTAGAATTACACATTGCTATCCTTAGTGTAGTTGCTTAGTTCATAGATACCAAGCATATATTAGGACGAGAATTCTACCAATAATTGCTAGTTTCAAAAACCTGAAGGAGATTCTTAGGACCATTACCTCAGCCGTCTTATTTATATAAATCTATGGTTTTGCCCCTACCATGTTTCCTAACTCATCTTCCTCTCTCTTCATTGCTTGATCCTTAAGTTCTTGATTTCCATTTAACTGTGTTATACCTTTCCATTTTTATTTCTTCTGTTATATAGGTCTTGTTTAACTTGGTCTTAACCATCCAGCAGAAAAGTCTAACCATGAGGTACAAAAAGGAAAGCCATATTAATATGCTGAGCTGTAAAAGGCTCAGGTTAGCAACTTCTGATATGACCAGTTCTGCTATAATCCACTACTATTATGGACTATTGGACTATATGGGGTTACTTTGCTAAATTCATGCAACTACAGTACTTGAACAGCAATGGAACACCCATCTTTGACAAAACAAAACAAAAAAGGAGGATATAAATGAGGACAATTTTGTAATAAAAGACATATATATATACATATATATATATATATATATATATATATATGTATATATACATACATACAAAATAGGATATACAGCTTTCTATTAGTTCAGTGAGAAGAAAGATTTGTACTAATAGTATTTAGACAAGATATGACTTCTGCATCTTGTGCTCTGAATAACTACTATGAAGACAATGATATGTAATGTATTAATTATTGTAACTGTCCTAAGACCTGTTTTGAAACTGCCTCATTACTGTTTCTTTCTCATGAAAATGAGCAAAAACGTGAAAATGTAATTTCTTCTTTCTCAATATGATGCATTTGTTTTGTTCTGTCTTCTATTCCTTCTTCTATGAGATTTGTACACATTTTTGTAAGTTTCTCTAAGGCTTCTTTTTAAAATTTATTTTTTTTTAATTTAATATTTTTATTGTTTAAATTTAACAATGGTTATATTACATATTTTCATCATCAGATCAGTTTAGATTAATACATATAGGTATATAAGATTGATCAAACAATTAAACATTAACCCTTTTAAATCAACATTACTTTTTTTTTTCCTTTTCCCCTTTCTTTTTTTGAAAGTTGACATATTGCATATTGTCCTCACAATCATTCTATAGAGTACAGTGTGTGGGCATGACCCACCTCCCTATTGATGTTTGCTTAAAAAAAAAAAAAAAAGGAAAAGAATATACTTCTCTTTGGCCTAAGAGGAAGCAGATACATACACAGTCAAATGTTCTGCGATTGCAGTGTGCCACCAGTGAAGCTTGTAATGTTGGAGGCTATTGAATCTAAGCCTCCTAAAGCTCATCTCACCAATCTAGCTCTGCTTTTCATGCATTGTAATTAAGCATTTTTTTCCCCCTAAGGCTTCTTAATCCTTCTTTTTCTCATTTATCATCTCCTACAGCAAAAATACATGGATTGTCAAAAAAATTAGCCTTTGATGTGTCGCTTCTCTGCTCAACTCATAATTCCCAGGGAACTAAAAAAGCACGTCAGTCCTGTCACTCAATGACTTCTAATTCCTCCAGGATCTTGTGAGTTATTCCTACTTCATTTATGGTTGCTAAACCTGGTCATCATTCACTGATGTAATGTTTTATAAGTTATAAGCATCTGTGATTTTATATGAAATTTTCTATAAAATGTTAACCTTCCCAGCCATGGCTAGGGAGCCAGTGCTCAACCCAGTATGACACTGGGTGTGTTGGTAAGTTTCCCATTATCGTGACAAAATATCCGAGACTATCACCTTAAAGGAAGAAAGGCTTACTCTGGTTTACAGCTTCTAGGTTTCAGTAGATGATGTCTCGGCTCTCTTTTAGGGGTCTTTGGATGAGCCAGAAGAGCACAACAGGGAACACGTATTTCACAGCCGCCAGCCAGTAATTAGAGAATTCACTTTTACAGTAAGACTTCCACCCCCAATTTCATTAAGCTGTGAATCCACACCTGTATTAACTCACTGGTCAGGAGAGCCCTTCTACTCCCACTGCTTTCTAAAACACCAGTCGTGGATGTTGCACTGGGGACCAAGCCATCCACACAAGGCCATGGCAAGGTCACTGACCTTCCAAATCACATAATGGAGGGTCAGCCAAATAACTCTGCAGATTAAAGTGCCTGAAAGCAGGCGCAGAGGACTGGGGTTCGATTCCCTGGCCTGCTGTGCCATTCAGCCTACCAGGGAGCGCTGAGGCGGCAATTAAGCCTGAGCATGGAGACGCAAGCCTGTAATCCCAGCTCTTGGAGGCTGTAAACAGGAGTACCACTATGAGTCATGATCTAGTAGTGAGACTCTGAACATCCTGTAGACCCTTCCTAAATAAATAAATAAATAAGAAAAAATGATAATAGCCTTATCGTTATTAATAACATGGAAACATTTGCTCTCTTGGACATTTAATGATGAGAATGTAAAATGACATCATTATTATCCAGAAAACAGGTTTGTATTTTTTATATCAAGTCCAAGCGTACTACTTTATTAAGTAATTCCACTTCTGGATATTACTCTTTTCTTCTTATCGGAAGGGTATCCTGGGCATTCATGGTCTCACTACTAGATCAGATTCATAGTGATCCACCTATTTACAGCCTCCCAACAGCTGGTATTACAGGTGTGCACCACCGTGTCCAGCTGCAATTATGTTTTCAGCCCTGGATGCCCTGGTACTACAAGCCCTGAGATTGAATCCCCTGGCCCTATGCCTGTCTGCAGGTGCTTTAATCCACTGAGCTATTTGGCTGGCTCCTGGATATTACTCATAAAAGGCAAAACTTTTACACAAAAACCTTATTGCAAATGTTTAGCTCTTAATTCATAAAAATTAAAAACAGTAGCATCATCTGTAGTAGGTCAAAACTTGAACCAATTCAAATGTCTGTCAAAGGATGGATGATGTTAACAAAACACTTCTGTACAGTGGAACACTGCCCAACAGAGAAAGGGACAGAATAATGGTGCAATAAATCGCTTGCATGATTCTCCAGAACACTGCATTCAGGGTTGTTTTGTTGTTCTTAAAACAGCAATTCTTGAAATGTAGCAATATGATGTGCTTTACTATTATCACCATGACAAATTATTGGCATGGAGAACAAAGGAGAGGTTCTCAGACATCAAAAGACAGTATAGTTATGAAGAAGTGCTAGAAGAGATTTTATCCATGGTGTTAGCATAGCGCTGTATGTTTCCTGTGTTGGAAATCATACAATCTACGCTATTTATAGAGACAGAGGGGCCCGGCAGGATGGCTCAGTGGTCTAAAGAGCCTGCTTGGGAAAGCTTGGGCTGTGGCAGGGACCGCGGTTCGATCCCCAGCACCATGTGCTGCGCCAGCCCTGCCCTCAGGGCAGGCTGAGCCGGCCATAAAAATAAATAAATAAACAAACAAAAGTTCTCAAACAAGAAAAAAAGATAATAAACTGCTTAAAAAATAAAATAGACAGAATTGCGCACACATGTAAATGAGTGTACATGAAAATTGGTGAGTTCTGGATCTGACTGACAGTTCAGTTATTAGTGTAATTAACAGCGTTTGCAGTGGTTATGGAGCATGTTATCCATGATGGAAACCAAGAGAAGAGGATACAAGAACTTGCTGTATTACTTTTGCAACTTCTGTGTAAATATAAGATTATTTCACCCAAGTGATTACTATTTCTTAAAATATAAGAGAAGAAGTAAAATATTTCTGTCATCATAACAAAGACTGAAAAGTTAATGATGGAGCGGATTCCAATGCAAGATTTTGACTAACATAGTAGAGAACTGTTGTATCATTTTTTGTGAATACAGAGAGCAACAGTCAGTGTGACAGAGTCGTATGAACTTTCTAAGAGGTCAGCAGACAGATACTAAACGGACAACCGGGTTTCTATGGCAAGCTCATGTATGGAGCTAGCCTGAGATTATGAAAATAAATAGTAGTTGTTTTGGCAGGAAGAGTGCAGAGTGAATTCAGCATGTGGCCCTCCATGGAGACCAAGGTAGATGGGGTATAAATGCGGCAAATCTAATAGATGATAATTTTCAAACTCACAGGTCCCATTGTAGAAACTGCTTCCAAAGTGGTAAAATGTTGGACAGGAAAACACACATGAATACACATACAAACACACACACACACACATGGACGCATATGCACGCCCATAGACTCTGACATAAAAGAAGTTGATCCAATAGACTAAATAATCTATGGCCTCTGTTACAGTAATAGATATGAGTCTAATTTCTAAAGCCTTTTCACATGAAAATTTAGAGGCTACAAAGATATACCACATATCCTGTGGAATCTGTGATACACATCTTTGTACAAATACTTATATAGAAACAAAGAGTTCCTAGCCGGGCGTGGTGGTGCACGCCTGTAATAACAGCACTCGGGAGGCTGAGACAGGAGGATCGGCGTGAGTTCGAGAGCAGCCTGGGGTACAGAAGTGAGCTCAAGGCCAGCCTGAACTGCATAGTGAGACCCTGGCTCAAAAAGACAAAAAAAAAAAAAAAAAAAAAAAAAAAAAAAAAAAAAAAAAAAAAAAAAAAAAAAAAAAAAAAAAAAAAAAAAACGAAAACGAAACAAAGAGTTCTTATTCCACGAAGTGAGTTTACTCTCGCACAACAGCTCTTTGGGCATTCAGTCAATTTATCCATTCATTTATGAAGGAGCTATTAATGGTTTCTTTACTATGTGCCATCACCTATGCTAGTGGCTGTGATAATAATAATGAGCAAGAGAGCAAGACTTCCTAAGCACATTAAGGTAGTGGGAAGCGCTTTTCTATAATTACAACAATAATTGAAACGGTGACAACTGTAGTGCAAGGAAATGCACAATGCGCCACAGTGTGTAACCAGTGAGCTAACCAATCCCAGAGTTAGTGACAGCTTCCAAAGACTTCTGGTGAGGGCCTGTGTTTAGGGAGCCAGCTGAATGCACTAGCAAGATATAGGTTACGTTCAATTCCCTGATAAAGGAAACTGAGAAACTAACAGTCAGTACTTGAACACACTGCTCTTACCTGTGAACTGAGCAGACAGGAACAGTGTTTATTTTCAGGGTTCTGGTCCCTAAGGAGGAGAACTCAGGAGAAATCTCATGCCTCAGGCTGCACACCAATCCTCTAGCTGCTACGCAGACATCTATCATCTCTGAGCTCTCCATAATTCCTTCCGCCAGGACTTTCAGCAGCCCACCAGTTGTAGTTTATAACCAGCCCTCCCCCAAAATAGGCAAGACCTAAGCTATCTGATTCTTTTAGCCAGCTCTTGAAGTCTGCCTGGCATTGTGCTGTTTCTTATTGACCCCAAAGGCAAACTTATCCTTCTAGTGTTTTGTCTGCCAAAGAGTGACAATCATTTCTAGTGTCAGAAGTTATGCATCACTTTAAAATCCCTTTTTGATCAAGCCTGAACTCTTCCTGGATAAACGCACGTGCTCCCTTACTCAACAACTTGGGGCCAATTTGCCTACCAGTCTTCACTGAGATCAGGCACCCTAGGCATGACATTTTCATGGTTTCTTCATCAACATTATTATGCTTTTTTTTTTTTCCTGCAAGATCATGGCTTCCAAGATGCCACTGAGACTTCTAGTGTCTTGGAATTACCCATACGAGCATGTAGGTCAGAGTCCCGTGGCATGAACCTCAGCATGCTAAAACTCAAAGTGATACCAGGAGATGGAAATACAATATAAAAAGGCTCAGACTTAGAAGGAAAGCTCTGCAAGGGTAGTTGAATAGCAATAGCTGCTACAAGGAGCAGGATAAAAATGTAACATTAGACAGCTGGTGCTGAAAGAGTTTTCCCAGTTGGAGCTGCCTTCAACAGACCCTGCAACGCACGTTCAGTGGATTGACAACCTCCAACTGCCATACTCTGTCTTTGAATTCTGAGGCCATATTTCCCCTTACTCATTCCTACTCAAAGCTACTCAAAGTAGGACCTGAAGTATAGTGAGTCCCAAAATTTTATCAATGATAAATCTTTGTTCATGGCCTTCCCATCATCTTGATTGAGATTTTCTCTAATTTGTGCTGTGAATGAAGTCTTCATGCACTCCCTGTCCTTTCTTCAATTTTCTCTTCATAGGTGCAAGACCCATATTATGATCAGAAGGCTTCTCCCTTCCACTGCTGCCTACTGTTCCCTTTACCTTCCCAGGTGTTCCTATGAAGAGATCTCTTCCCTCAATAGATAATTTTTACAGCTCATTTCTTGATACCTATTTCATGGAAAACTTTGTACAGATGACTTTTTCAGAAACTGATTAACAGATGGCTTGATCAATACAAGGATTAGTCTCACCTAACTTGATGGAAATAGTCACACTCAAGTATGAGCTGTGTGTGGGGTCTCACTTTGCTACGTTGGAATTGAAGCTAAAACCTATCTATGGAGTCCATGGCTTCAGGACAGCAGGGTGCACTTGAGTTGTGCTTGTAACTTCCATCTTGCTTTGATTTCCACACTAAGTGCCACCTATGTGAGGAGTAGATTCTGCCTCATTTCTCTATAGCCATTTACTACTTTTGATACTTTTTCATATTTTCTCCAATATTTGTTTCTCTCTTGGCCACTGGCCCAGCATCAAACTATTCATTTATCCATCAACTAAGATTCAGATCAAGAATAACTCCTAAAACTCCCAAGCACTCAAAGGCAGGGTTTTGGCAAGGTAACTGTGGGAAAGCTATTATCAGTGTGCTTTCTAGTTGAAAGAAGCAGAAGAGACAGTTCATAGGGACATCACCTGGATGGGTATGAAACTCCCTGGCTCCTCCCTTGTCTCTCTTCTTCTAGGCAGACATAATGCGAGCAGTACCTTGTCACTTTTCTCTTGGAGCTGGCTGCCCCTAAGCTATAATCATCAACCAAAATAAGCCCCTCTAAAAGGTACAATAGATACTTTGAAAGGGAAAGAAGCTGTTCCATAAGAAAAGAAAACTGGAATGAAAAAAAAGACCAAGAAGGAAGGGAAAAATATATTTATGTACATATGCAGGATAGTTTTGATAATTATACCAGTGGTTTCTGTTAATTTATTGAAAGGATCAATTCATGCTTCTTTTCTTCTTTCTAATTTCTTCTAGTGTTTTAAAACCAATTTTGTGTGTTTATGTCTGATAATTTGAACAATAACTTTAAAAACAGCAAGCATTATCCAGTTCCTATTACAGAGTTGAGTGAAATTTTATACTATTTCTAGTGTTTTTCTTTTTTTAGTTTTACCCTTTTCTGTTCTCTTTATTTTATTTTTTATTTTTTTTTTTTTTTGTCTTTTTGAGACAGGGTCTCGCTATGCAGTTGAGGCTGGCCTTGAGCTCACTTTTGTAGCCCAGGCTGGTCTCGAACTCACACCGATCCTCCTGCCTCAGCCTCCCGAGTGCTGGGATTACAGGCGTGCGCCACCACGCCCGGCAGGGTTTTTCTGTTCTCTTTAATAAATGAATAAACAAACAAAAAAAACAAATAAATAAATAAGTTCTCTTCTTGTACATTGTGAAGATATCAAATATTTTGGCACTGAAAGGAGGAAAATAAGTAAGGCACCATTTATCCTTCTATCAAGTCCTACCTCATGACTTGAGAGGACAGTTATTTAAGTGCCAGTAAGACAATGGACTTGGAATCCAAGTGGCTACAAACATATCTTGGCTTTACTATTTACGTGAGTAAGCTTTCAATTTCCCATGACTTAATTTCCACCTCTGCAGAAAGGAATACGACAGTAAAATACCTGTCCTACAAAGTTAATGGGAAGACTTGAAATATAAATATATATATAGACATAGACATTTAGAATAGGATCTGTTAAAATAAGTTTTGGTGAAACCTGTTTTTTTTTTTTTTTTTTTTTTTGGATGGCTCAGACCACCCTGGGTGTGGGACTAATATGGCATGTGGAGCCAGGTATCAAACTGTAGTCCCTAAGCTGGCACTTCAGACCACTGAGATAGCTTAATGGCCCTGTAGAACTATTATAAGTAAATAAATCTCTTTTCCTGTGCAGTATTTTGGAGAAAAGATATTTACTAAAAGATGTATGATGTACAGCAATGTTTTCAAGGAGCTTTCATTTGACTGCACGGGGAAAATAGAAACTGAATATTTTTATATCATATTGAGTGCTGTGAGGAAAAGGAGGTGCTGAGTTAATGTGGTTTGTGAGGTCAAGAAAAGCCTCCTCAGAACAGAATACTTCAAAAGGAGATAAAGATAGGTACAGAGGCTCTGTGGCAGGAAGCAGCTTGGAGTGTCACACAAATCACACTAGACTAAAAGGAGCATCTTTGTGCTCTATGGACACACACATGGATACACACAGACACACACAGACACACACACACACACACACACACACACACACACAAGCATATACTCCAGAGATGCCTTAGACCTCTTGCAGATGTACAAGATGTAGATGTACAAGTGGCATCTTCAAGGCCACTTGTACATTTACATAGCTCTACTTATCCTTGTCTTTTAAAAGATAATTCATTAATCTATTAATTTGATTAATTGATTATAGCCAGAGCCCATTTGTCTTTTTACAAGCAGAAGCCCTGTTTTTTACCTCTATGTTTTACTATAAATTTTTGTAGTACTTTCTTGGCCATTCACTAATGAGCCAACTGCTGCACCACCCCTCTTCATTTATCCAATCCATGACTTTGAAAATAATTCAACACAGGAAATGAAAACCCAGTCTCTGAAGATATTTTCTAAAGTTCTCATCATCACTTGATCTTGGACTTGCTTTCTTTCTTTCTTTCTTTCTTTCTTTCTTTCTTTCTTTCTTTCTTTCTTTCTTTCTTTCCTTCTTCATTGTGCTCTAGAAATCTCATCTGCAAAGTGAGATCTAAATTGTTTTCTAATACGTAAGGTTATTACATCCATTCAGGGGATTATCATAAAATAACGCCGGAATTGCCCCAAGCAGCCCGCGAGTGTCTGCCCCGAGCGTCATCAGCGTCCTCCGGCTCCTTGCCACTCCTGCGTAGGACAGTCCTCTGGGATCCTATCACTGTGATGCTGTTGACCTTTACTTGATCACAATGAGTCTCTCCCTCTTTTCCGTGCATGGGAAGTTCTACTACTGGGTCTTGCAGCCTGGGTTCTGGGGCAATGCCTGGTTCTTGTCGGGAGGGGAGATTCAGAGCAGCCCCGGGGATTCCTGAGTGCCCCTCTCCAAACCCACAGCCTCGCGCTGAGAGCCCTTTGTGCCTTCCAACCTGGAGCAGTGGAGTCTCCACCTCTCATCTCTCGCTGTGCTGATGTGCTTTGCTCCGTTCGATCAGAAACGGTAGTTTTAGGGAAAGCAACTGACATTTTAAATAATCATGATCTTCAGGAAAATGGTCTCTAATTTTGATGCTTTCAACTGCTGCTCCCTTTCAAGGCACAAAGCAGCCAGGCTTCCTTTTCACTGAAGAGCTTGCTAATGTGGTGACACCCAAGCCATCAGCTGCCTCCCACGTGCACACTGACAGCTGGGGTGCTTTCAGCTCCACCATCCTTATTGTCCCGTCTCCATTTGCCTTTCTCGCAGATTAGATTGAAATAGGAGCATTTTGCTGGAATTGAATTCCGGGGGTTCTGAAGATTGACAGATATAATTATCGCATTTGCTTCCTGGCATGTGGTATCTAAGTAATAGTCTCCGTATTTATCCAGCATTAATCAAGAATGAGTTCAATTAGTTGGAGAGTTGAATTGGGAGTTTTCCAATACAATGCTGCTCAGCAGGTGACTCCAGCAACACGGTCCTCGTTTCTGGTACAAAGCTAGCTGAACCTGTAAGAAAGTTGAAACTCAAGGACCCTGGGTCTTCACAGATCATCCATGGATGAGCCTGAGAAAACACCTGGGTCCATGGGTTCTGAGACAATGGATCAGTGAAAGAGGATGGTGGATTCATGGAAACAGAGTGCAGTGAATCACAGTTTGCGAGCTCAATCAGAAAATAGAGAAAAGCGGCACACTACTTCTTCACCTTCTTATTATTTATCCATGACAAGGGAATTAATATTGTGATTATTTGATGCTCTGAGAAACAGTAGGGATAAACTAATCTTCTTCCCTTTCTGTCAGCATGATGAGAAAGCACTGCATTTTTTCCCACTGCTCCGGCCACATAGTTACAAGCAATGCGGAATTTACATAGAACAGGAAGTCAAAACAGGAAGCAGATGACATGATGCCTATTGTCCTGGAGTAGCAGAGATGCAGAGGGCTTTAAATCTAGACTGTGGGGTTTAGCCCCCATTCGCCAAAATCTCGTGAGAGGAGTGGGCCAGCTTCTCTGTGCGTCCTCAGTGAAGGAGAGTCTTCTGGTCGGCTTTCGTGTTGCTGAGTCATCAACCCTGAGCCCTACAATTTAAAAGAGAGATTTCATGGTTTCTAGGGATTCAGTCTGGCTGGTTCCAAGGAAAAGCTTCATGGTCGAAAGGCAGGATGTGGCAAAGATGCTTCGTTCACAGCAGCAAGGTCATAGGAAACCATAGGACCAGAGAAAATAGACCACGGCCTATAGTCCGTACCCAGCATTATCCCTCTAATGACCCACCTTGCTACCACTTGCCTTACACATGCCTGGGCTTTTCTTAACTTGGTCTTATTGACATAGAGTAATTAAATACCACAGCTGGTCATTCACCATGGCCAAGAGGCTGAAGGCTCTGCCAGGCGTGGACCATAGGAAGAGCCTACCTGGGTAATAATCATTATCATTGTCAACATCATAAGAATAGCAAATATGAGGGCAGAAGGAAGCAATCTAATATGGAGCCATTGCTTACTCAGCAACAGGCAGTTTCCGAGGACTTTACCTGAATTATATTATTTAAATCTTTCCATGATACCAACAACTTGATGACATTACTTTGCTTCCTATAGAAATGAGGCTTGCTATAAAACAACTTTGTTTGTGCTGAACAGTCAGGAAGCGACTAGTTGAGATTACCTAAGGCAGCTTTGACCTGAGATGGAAAGCCACACTGCCTTGCAAACACTGCTTCGTAGGCTTGGACCACAGATCCCAGCAGGATACGCAGGAGAGAAGAAGGGTGCTGTGCCTCGTGCTCCTTCAGGGAAAACCCCACCATAAACAGCAAAGCAGCGCGTGTGCTCGGGCAGAGATGAAAGCCCGGTGCTGATTGAAGTTAAAAGTGAATAAACACAGCCAGTTAATTTTGATTCCCCACTTGCGGTTCGTCTTCTGGGGAGGTCTATCCAACGGCCCACTGCCTCCCTGTCTGTCTATTTTGTTTCTGAGCTCACTGGGCAGAAGCCCGCCTCTTCTCTGTGGCACACCCATAAAAGTTAAATTACACTACTACTAAAAAGCACTGGGAAGGCTCATTCCCATTTTCTTTGGAGACCTATTTCCCACTATCCTTTCTCTAGTGTGACCATGTTATGAAGAATAATTTTATTTTCCCAATAGGAAGGACGATCCTGCTTTAATTATCTGACCTATCTTTGTAAATGGGGGAAGTAGGAAATGCAAATCACCCTAAGCACTGTAGGCATGTGGAAAGGAAAAAAAAAAAAAAGAATGCAGACTATCCTTAAAGTAAATAGTTCGTGCTATGCCAGGTCCTGCATCAGGCTGATTACCTGCTTCATCTCACAGGTGCTCAAACAATTGCATAAGCAACAGAAGAGGAAACCAGAGCACGCAGCTGCTCCATCAGGATCATAGAGGCAGAGCAGGGCAGAGCGAACACACGCTTAGGCTCTGCTTCAGGGTCACACACAAGTGGCATCGTGTGAGGCACACGGAACGGGAGGAAGGAAGTCCTCATAGGCAAGAAACTGAGCTAGACTTGCAGCTGAAAGGCACCAAGGAAGGAGTGCCATGAGCAAAAATGCACAAGCACAGCGGATTCAAGTAAGAAAGAAATGCCGATCTCAGGGGAAAAGAAGGATACCGTGGTGGCTGGAGGAGGCTGTCTGAATGATAATAGAGTCGAGATCCCCTGTGCTTAGTGTAGTTTTCAGGACTGTGCGTGAGTCCTTCTGTTCTGTTCTGCTCCGTTCCATTCTGTTCCGTTCTGTTCCGTTCCATTCCGCTCCGTTCCGTTCCGTCCCGTCCCATCCCATCCCATTTCATTCCATTCCACCCCACCCCGTCCCGTCCCGTCCCGTCCCGTCCCGTCCCGTCCCATCCCATCCCATCCCATTCCATTCCACCCCACCCCACCCCACCCCGTCCCGTCCCGTCCCGTACCGTCCCGTCCCATCCCATCCCATCCTGTCTCCACCCTGCTGAGTGCTGCAGATATTTGTAAATAATACTAGAACTTCCCACTGATTTTACTTTCTGAAGATTTGAGTAAAAGTGATATCCATGGCACATGAGTAGCAGAAACTAGCTAAGACAGATAGGAGGACAAAGTGGGGTCAAAGGAAGGTGACCTAAAGGAGACAAGACCTGTGCGTGAATGCTGATAGGATTGACTTAGGTCAAAAAAAGGAAGAGGCCTGATGCATGAGAGAGGAACTGGTTATCTAGAAACACCAGTGCATCATTTGACTCCTAGACTTTAGCTAAAAGAGATCTATGCACATTTTGGAGCTGTGGAAGCGAGTTCCATTGTTTATCTTGTTTCCACACTGCCAACATCTCTCAGTCGGACAAAGCCAGATTCTGGCATTGTATAACACACATGCTACTTTTCTTTTTGCAGTAGTTTGATTTTTTCCAAAACTCCATGATTGATTTGCTCCTTTATAATAATTAAATGAGATAACCATCCAATTATTATTGTCTTGCCGGGCGTGGTGGCTCACGCCTGTAATCCCAGCACTTGGGAGGCTGAGGCAGGAGGATCGCTGCGAGTTCGAGACCAGCCTGGGCTACAAAAGTGAGCTCAAAGCCAGCCTCAACTGCACAGTGAGACCCTGTCTCAAAAAGCCAAAAAAAAAAAAATTATTATTGTCTTATTATCTCATAGTCTTCAAAAATATGCCAGAAACTGGACTAAATTGAGTGATAGGTGGGTAATATCAGAAGCAATTCCTGCTACCAAGAGGCTGTCTGACTTAGGATCAGTTCTCACATTCTACATCACTCTTCACAAGGTTTTTGTAGTGATGTTGCTATACCCACAAGACATGTCTTTTTAAAGTGCGATTGGAAAGAGAAAGAGAGGGAAATCAGTGAAACAGAATTTTGGGCTGGCAAGATGGTTCAGCAGTCTAAAGCATATGCTTAGGAAAGCTTAGGCAACAGCAAGGAACACGATTCGATCCCAGGCACCATATGCTGCACCAGCCCCACCCCCAGGGTGGACTGAGCTGGCCATAATAATAATAATGAAAAAAAATGAAACAGAGTTTTGAATAGTTTGAAGATGATTTCCTCTTATCTATTTTCACTTTGCTTTGACCTTTAGTTTGCTGACTTTATATATGTTTAATAGTATATACTATTTATTATCAATATATAATGTATGTGTTATATCTGATCAAGGAAATAACTCAGAATATGTAAGAAGCCTTTGTAAATGGACAATGTAACTAATTTCTCAGTGAAAAATGGACAAAGAAGTGTCACAGGCGTGACATTAGTGACCCCTGGGTGTATTGAAAGGTGCTTATGGCCACTAGTCATCAGGGACATGAAAATCGCAGCCACGAGAACAGCACCACACTTTCTCCAGAGTAGCTCTAGTGAGAGCTCCTGGGAAAACGTGTGGTGCACACTGCAAAGGGGATCCTTATAAGGCTCACAGCGTTGGAAGATATGCTGCAAGGGTGATACGGCCCATTCAGAACACTGCTAAATAGGTGAGCACGGATCTTCATAAGGGCCAAGAAGTTTCTAGCTATTTCTGCTTATTTGCCCCAAGGCAATGAGGTCATTTCCACACCATTTTTAGAAGGGTCGTAGAAATTTTATCCATGTCAGCCATGATTGAAATGGTCACCGACACTGTAGTCAGCGTGGAAAGTGCGGTGCAGTGATAACAAGGATACTTTTCCTTTACAAAATGGAACAAATGGTCAAACATCACACATGGCTTTAAAAAACAGGATGCCAAGAGAAAGCTGTGAGATGCAAAATAGTATCATCCATGTATTGGCTGTTCATACTTCTGGGAAATACCTATTTCTTTTGGTTACCCATTTTTGGATTGCATCTTTTGGGTGGAAATAACTGTTTTAGTTTTTTATATATTTTAGATGTTCATCTTCTGTGCAAGGAAGGGCTGGGAAAATGTTTTTCCTGATTCCATAGTTTATCATAGCACTCTCTAGGTTATTAGATGTGCAAAATATTTAATTGTAATAAGCGAAATAATTCAGTGATGCAAACTTAAACAGTGCTTAAATTTTTCACAGCTTGTCATATATGAGAAATTAAATACATATACATATTTTTCATATATTACTATATATACTATAGAACATATAGTATAATATTTAAGATAGGTAGATAGGTAAATAGATAAATAGATGATAGATAAATAGACAGATAGACAGATAGATAGATAGATAGATAGATAGATAGATAGATAGATAGGTAGAGCAAAACAGGAGATAGCTAACAGGGTGTTCTTTTCTTTTAAACTCTGGGAGAAGACGTGGTAGAGGGGTAGGAGAGAAAGGACATGGAAAGGATAGGAAAAATAATTTCAGGTGCAAATGAACAAAATAGAAGTTTTCCAAATGAGAAAGGGAACAAAGAGTTGAAAGAAGGAGGGGAGGTCATGGGATTGAAAAAAAAAAAAAAGGAATTGAGATGAAGCATTTACATGTACCAACTCCCCATCATAAATGAATCACTACACACACGTACTAATAAAAGTAGTACAAAGGAAAAGACACGAATCTATTCTATAAAGGCAAGTTTTCTTGATACAAATTAGGATGCTGTTGATCACTAGGGAGATAAAGTGTAAATATGGGCAAGAGAAAGATCTGGCGGGACAGCCTGATTCCTGCTGGCATGGTGTGACCCGGGCAGAGAAATCTGTCTCCCTGAATGCCCTGAAACTTTAGCAAGGTTGGCAGAGATGTACGATTATTCCAGGACACTTGCTCCTGCTATTGTTTCCATTGAAAACAGAGGCAATCGGAGAGCCCCTGGGCACGAGAGGTGTTTGGTGCACTTTTGCTGATTTGTAGTTCAGCATGGTACAGCTGAGAGTGCAAGAGACCCTTGGAAGTCGCCTGCAGCTGGAGCTCACAGCCCAGAGTGGGTAACCTCAGTCCTGCAGCAGTAGTGCTGCACCCTGTCAGCCACCTGCAGGAGTTGAGTGGATCCTTTCCGAGAGCCTCCATGCAGGAGCCAGGAGGAGTGACATCTTTACTCATGGCTAAATAAATATCCTAAGTATGCAACAAATGAACCTCACCAAGACTCCTAACCAATTGAATGAAAATAGTGGATTTTTTTTTTTTTTTTGAGACAATGTCTCACTAATTTGCCCAGACAGAACTGGAATTTTTATCTTCCTGTCCCAGACTCCCAGAGCACACCACCACAGTTCCAAATCGTTAAATTCGCACTTCTTCATCTTGCAGCAATGGAAAACAAGAAAGAGCTGATGATGATCCAGGAACTTCACTGTGCACAGGCGTGATCTCCCTCTCCCCCTCGCATTCCTCCCCTGCCCCAGCCCCACTCTGTGTGTGTGCATGTGCTTACCTGTGTGTATCTGTGCGTGTGAGTTCCTAAAGGAATTTAGGTGAATATAGAAGCACAAAGACCTCAAAGTACGAAATGCAGACAAGCCACTGAGTTTTCTCCATGGATATACATTCAGTGGCCTCTATTTCCACAGCCAGTGCTGGTAAGAAACTGACATGAAAATGAGTGTTTTTCATATAATGCTTCCTTCATTTCTAGAAACATAATGAGCACATATTAAGACCTAATTATTTTTATCTACCCAAATATAGTCTTTTTCCATTTTTCTGAAGCTACCATTTTTGAGCATTTACTGTGGTCTGCTTTTGTCTTAAGCCCTTTCTCATCTGCTAACTTACAATATTAATCCAGGTAGGTAGGTTTTGCTCATTACCTCGTTTTAAAGATAACTCACATCTGCTGTAGAGGAAGGCAAACTGCGTCTGGAGCTCTAATTTTTTTGCAATAATGTATCAGCTTGTCCCACACAAAGAGAAGACAATTGCCCATGTTGGCGGATGCCTATAATCCCAGGTTTCTGGAAGGTTAGCCCTGCCTGGGCAGTTCAGCAAATTAGAGAGACCCTGTCTTAAAACTTTTAAAAGGAAAGGTCTGCAGATACAGCTCAGTGGAAAGTCCCTGGGTCTGAGCACCACAGACGGCAGAGGGGTCATGTTGGCATCTTTCCTTCATACTCACAAGCCAGCCCATCAGGACATCCAAATGACTTTACCTTGGAACACTATGCAGAGCCATTGCTCTCCAGTGTCTAACTGGGATCACTAGAGCAGAAGCCTCACTTTTCTCCCTGTCTCTTTTTCACCACAGACTGATAATCCTATTGCTTTTGAGACCATATAAGACATGTAACATATTTTTTTTTCTTTACAAAAATTTCTTTAGGTACCATGGAGACAGTCAGCTGGCTGTAACTTTGTAGTTTCCATTTTCCCTTCATATGTCAAAAGTGATTATATATATGTATATATAATGTAAATAACATATATAATTATATGATATATAATTTGCTCCATGTATTAATATTGATTCTGATGTCTATCTCAGTCATGTGTATCAGGTCTTTTGTGATGGCCACTATGGCTGGTGGTGGAGAGAAGCAATAAAAGGTCAACAAACGTGATCTGGAATGTGAGCACTCAGAGCTGAGTGGAATATAAATTGAAATTTTTTAAGTTGCACTATGTGGACACTTTGGTGACTATTTTAGACATCATTTATATTTTAAAAAAACATATGAATATCGACAGGCTATCATATTTTCTGTTCTTTCAGACACCTGTAGTCTCTTAGGACTGTCACTTCTGTAGGACAGTCACTTCCTTCTGAACAGATGCCTTCCAGGTGTGTTATTTTAGCTGTGCAACTACCACAGACTCCAATATGTGTTAGTACTTCTGTGACATCGGATGGATAAATGGCTTCCTATGTAAATGTCATAATAAACATCTGAAGAAGGCAACGGCGTACTTCAATTACTCAGCTAAAGTTCTACAAGGAAATGGCACAGACTGATGGGCTTACTACACCACAGAACTTTGTCTCTCACAATTTGAAAGCCTGAAGTCCAAGATCAGGGGCCAGCATGCTTGAGTTCTGGTGAGGTTCTTGTTCTGAGTTGCTGACTGCTGCCTCTGGCTGTGTATCTTTGCTGCCTGTTCTGGAAAGAGCAGTATTGGGTCAACACTCTCTCCTTTGTCCTCGTTTAATCTCAGTTACTTCCATAATGACTTTATTTCCTATATTAGCCAGATGCACCTTGCAGACATAATACCTGATACATATTCAGGGAGGAGAGGTTCAGTTGAGATCATGGCTTGAGGAAGATTTAGTCCATAACCCGCTGGCATCAAGACAGGAACACCATAGTGGATGGTGATGTGGAGCAAAGATGCTAAGTTCCTGGGACATGGGAGCAGCTCATGGAAACAAAGCCATTGAGGAAAGGCTGGGGCTCCTGTGCCGTGCCCAAGATATCACCTCATGATCCATGTAGACACACCTTGAACATTCTTACAATCTATAAGGATTTTCTTAATCCAATGAAGCTATTAAATCAAAATTGAGAGTAAAACCTGCAGTGACACTGGAGGTAAACGGCCTCCACATATATACTTGGAAGGGACACAACTCATTCCTGAGCAAGTCCCAATTTACAGACTGAAAATGGAAACAGGGCAGATATCATGTATGCTTTATCCTGCATGGCGTTCATCTTCTCATGGCTGCTGACTGCCCAGAGCCAACAGTTCTGCAGAATAAATGGAAAGCCAGGCACAAGCCAGTGGAGCACAATCCTTGAACACTCAAAGTGGGTGCACACATTGACCGCCTCCACACAGGGCAAAGGGCAGCATCACACTGCTGTTCATCCACACAACCGGCAAGGCAAGTATTTTACTTCTCCTTTTACAAGGAATATTTGAAAGATAGAGACTTTCTCTGTTTTTGCGGTACAAGGGACTGAACTCAGTACTCTGTATTGGCCAAGTAAGCACTATTCCACTGAGCTGTCTCCTCAACACTGAGAGATAGACTTTAAATATTTTACCTGAAGGCAGTTATTGGTAAAGTTCCTGTTTGAACTGGCTCCTATGACTTTTCCTGGGGCAGAATGCCTCTAACAGTAAGGGTTTTTTAGTTCCTTGTTCCATATTACATTTGAATGAACACTTATTGATCCAATTACGAAGTTAGAGAAAGTATAATAAAGACTCACACATTAAAGATCATCAGAATTTAATGCTTCATTAAATCTATTATCATTGAATTTTTGGCAACAAGTCCTAATACATAAGACAACAAGACAGAATTTTAAGAGATTCAAAAAAATCCTTTTGTCATTGCTAGAGATATCTACATGCCTAGAAATATGTCTAAGCGTCACACAATTTCATGGAGAATATTACAAACTATTCTTTTGCTTTAGTTGAAAACTTACATTTCAGAAAGAAAAACTGACAAAAGACTTATTGAAGGTCACATAGCTAACCAGCTCCAGCAGCAGCGCCACACTGGCCTCCTAATTCCTACTCCAATACCACTGCTCAGACGTAGGTGCCAGGAACATTTTTAATAGTCATCTGTGACTCTGAGACTGCAAGGTCTTCTGAAATCACAACTGAATTATATAGGGCACAAGAGCTTTTCTGAAAATCCCAAAGAAAACAAAAGTAAATTGAAAAAAATGCTGTGGAATTGACTGCAAACAATTGAGATTCTTCTCAGTTAGGTGCCGAGATGAAAAGGCCAAGACAAACACCATCCTGCAGAAAGGAGAAATGAAAAGTCAAGTCAAAAGCTTTGCAGATGTCGATATTATTCTGTGAGGACTTAGTTTCAGAAGAAGGGGAAAGCCATGGTTACTGAGCATTTGCCACACTTTGGTTCCAGTGCAAATGCCTGGTCTCCTTCTAACTCAACGTAGCATGCGATGATGAATATTTCAGAGGTTGCTAAAGGATGGAGAATTTGTGCAGGTCCACAAAGCCCTTTTTGCTTCTATTGTGAGGAAGTTTAGACCAGCACCTAATTTTAACCTATGCTCCAACTTTCACCACTTGCTGGTCATTTCTATATTCCAGTGGTTTTCAACCTTTCTAATGCCTTGACCCCGCAATACAGTTCCTTATGATGCGGTGACCCCAAACCAAAAAATAATTTTGGTGTCTATTTCAAAACTAATTTTGCTACAGTTATTCAGAATGGCTTTAGGCGACCCCTGTGTTTTGGTCATTCGACCCACGCTGGGGTCACAACCCAGAGGTTTCCTTTTGAAAATGAATACTATACATATACAGAATCAAAGATAAGAGAAAAGAATATGGTAAAGAAATTTTAAGTGAAATTAATTTCATCTCAAATAGACATTTGCAAATGGCATTAAGGAAGATGTGATGATCTCACTTTTCAGATTGCGAGGAAAATTTATTGGACTAAGACAGTTAAGTGCACTAGGGAGCTGTTATAATTTGTACCCAAGTGTCTCCCCAAAGTCTCATATAGTCATTGGGGTAGTCTCCAGAGTAGTTCATGATCCAAAGCTTTGAATATGGGTGTGAGTGCTAACCCCAGCCTAGAGCAGATAACCTTAAGGAAATGGAAAGGAGAGAGGCTTGTCTCTGCTGTTGCTGCCCCTGATCCTCCCTTTTGCTCTTGCTATTCTGCTGTTTTATAACCACCACATACAGCTGCCCTCCACTATGGGCTGCTCTTCCTTGGAACCAGCCAAGCATAGACTGAAACTTCCACAGAATGTGAACTAGATAAAGCTTTCTTTCCTTAATTTTGGATGTTGCATATTTTGTCCTAGCAACAAGGAAAAGGTAAGTAAGGAAGAATTCGGTGCCAGAGAAGGGCAGTGGGTCATTGCTGTGACTATCTCACCATGTAGATTCTAAGCATTTAGGAATGGTTTATGGGAAGAGGTAGGAAGGGTTTGGAAATGTTGCCTATAAGAAAAGTGCTGGAACATCTTCTACTATTCTATATGGGAGATTCTGATCAGAGCTCAGAAGACCAGAAGGCTAATAGAAATCATACCTGCAAACACCAGGCTTGGGAGGTTTCTGCTGAGATGAAGGACTGAATTGGTTGCTGGACTACAGATGATGTGTGTTATGGCTTGGTAGAAAGTTTGTCTGAATTTTGCTCTTGTCTAAAGGTTTTGTCTGAGACTGAGATTAAGTGTGGTGCACTGGTTAATTTGGCAGAAATTTCAAGGCAGTCAAATGTTGAGGCAGCAGTATGGCTGTTATTGGGATGGAGGCTTAGTCAGATTTCTGCAGAATTAAGAGCAAAGTGCCCAGGACGATGGTTTAAAATATGTTGGGTGAGAAAGGAATAGAATTCAAAGATAGACCTGAGAGGGTCTCCTTTTTTCAGAAGTAACAAGAGAAGAGAAAAAATAGCCTGAGGGCATCACAGGAGGTCACATGCTTTTGACCTATTCAGTCTCAGAACCTCAAGCACCATGTTCTGGAAAGGAGGTAGCAGCCACACCAGGTTTGAGAATTTGTTCCTGTGCAGAGGATTTGTTCCTGAAGAGAGAGTTTGTTCCTGTGAATCATGGTCAGAGTGCTCAGCCACCCAGGCACTGGACCCCTAGAGAAAAGAGCAAAGAAGTCATGGCTACTATTCATCTTGCAGCAAACCTTGGCATCATCCACGTGACACTGGGTATAGGAGCATGTATAATGTAGGAGTTCTGAGGTCAAAAACGCCTCCACCTAGATTTCAGAAGGCCTGGTAGGCTAAACAGTGTGCCCCTGAGAGGGCAACATGTGAAGCAGAGAGTGAGAAGCCCAATGTGTAGTGGAAACCCCAGAATTTTGGAAAAGCCAGAAACATGGATCATCTGAGAAACGCTGCAAGGAGAGAGTGAAGCCAGCCCAGGATGTGCCACAGGGTTGGGTGGGGCCATGTAAGCCTTCTAGAGATCACAACTCCCCACAAATTGCTTTGGATATTCCTCATGAGCCTGGACTTAATGTTTGTTCTGCTTGATTTTGGACTTTTTTTTTCCCAAGTGCTTTTATTATCCTTGTTTATGTCTTTTGGAATGGTAATGTTTATCATGTGCCATTGAATGCTGGCTTTATGGTAGTGCTCATGGACGCCAATTTGGGATGCAATGTGGAAGACTCATAGCACAATTTGATTCACAGGATGTGTTCACAAAATCTCATCTGAACTTCCATCACCATCAAATATTCTGATATGTTTCCCATTACTTCAGTCATTCACTACAATAGACTCTGTCATTGCTTGGATTGTGTTGTATAACAGTAAATTGTGCAGAAACATAAAGTGAAAAAAATAATTAGAAAAAAACATAGACTAGAAGTTATTGAAAAAGACAAGTCTTGACCCAGTAAGAACCCTGTGTAAAGTTAAAAAGAGGTGTCTTTGCTGAAGTGATTAGTGCCACTAAAAAGATGCAAGATATTTTGGGTAGAGAGAATTAATATGCCTTGAATGCATCTCATGAAATATTGAGACCCCATTCATTTCAGACTGAAGAAAACAAATCTCTAGATCTTTCATTTAAACAACATATTCTTCGTGCCTCTGCTCAAGAACGATCCTCTAGAGATCTGGCACTGGTGATCCACTTCACCAAGTTCCACCATCCAAGCCCACAAATTCCACTGCATCCATGGTCCAAGGGAGTCTGGCTAATGTTCAGGTTAGTGTCAGCCTTTGGCATCATTCACGTGATATCAATTTTCAAGTATGCAGAAGGCAAGCACCATTTGGGGTCATGGGAACTTCCAAGCCTGAGTCCAATCAGTGTGTCCCTGCGATGCAGAAGCTTTGAGAATAAATGCAAAGATACAGTTAGAGATTCCTGAATTTTAGAGATGACAGGAAACGATACCTTACAAATGAGGCTAAAGCAGGAAATAAGCAAAGCCAGATGAAAGAGGCCATTTGAATGGCAACTGGCGCTTGAATATACGGAGCAGCCCAAGAGCCCTGGACCCACAGTGCTCTATTATGTGCCCCAGATACCAGACGTGGAACTACAGAACTTACCATTTGACCTGCTGGGGTTCTGCATTATTTTTGTCTATTGTTTTTATTCCTTCTTCCTCTCTTTTAGAATGGAGATGTTTATAGTTTGTTACTGTAGACTGGAAATGCATAACTTTTGACAAGGATTGGAATGTGCCATTTAAACTTCCATTGCTTTTTATTTATTTATTTTTAATTTTATTAATTTTAATAAGAAATAAGTAATAATAAGACAGTTTCAAAACACGTTAGTAGGACAGCCACAGTAACTAATACAATGCATATTGTTGTCTTCAAAGTAGTTGTTCAGAGTGCAAGATGCACATATGCTAACTTTTCTGAACACTATTCGTACAAAAATCTTCTCACTGAACTAAGAAAAAGTAGTTGAATATATAGTTCAATAGTCCTAATAGCAGTGTGTTACCAGCAGAACTGGCAAAGTTGGAAGCTGTTGATTTGAGCCTTTTACAGCTGAGCATAATAATATGGCTTTATATCATGCTGAACATGCCCGATCTCATCTAAACTTCTATTGTTAGCATCTACCTAGTCCTTGTAAAAATAATCTCTCTCTCTCTCTCTCTCTCTCTCTCTCTCTCTCTCTCTCTCTCTCTCTTGTCCAGAGAATCTCAGCCTGGGTGATCCCTGTTCTGAGAAAACTCACTCTCAGTGTACTCATCTCTATTTGTTCTTCAAGCTGCAAGATTCAGAGGGAAACATACCTGTTATTCCTTGGTATCTGTGAGTTGTAAGACAGAAGGGGTCATATCTAACATCTCAGAAACATTCATCTATTTCTATGCAAATATTATAGAATCCATGGTGGAGAATCTGTAAGTTTTTTTTTTTTTTTTTTTTTTTTTT
>PVJA010002997.1:0-99816 GCA_004027025.1 Myocastor coypus | reverse complement strand
TTTTTTTTTTTTTTTTTTTTTTTTGTTTTTTTTATTTTTTTGTTTTTTTTTTTTTTTTTTTTTTTTTTTTTTTTTTTTTTTTTTTTTTTTTTTTTTTTTTTTATTTTTTTTTCTTCTTTTTTTTTTTTTTTTTTTTTTTTTTTTTTTTTTTTTTTTTTTTTTTTTTTTTACTTGAGATATTATCCCTGATCTGAGTTCCTCTTTACATTTCTGCACTTGTCTGTCTACCTCAGATCCTACCATTTCAGAGATTTTGGCTGCATTATTATTGTTTTCTTCCAAGTTAGCATCTCCTGCATTTCTTCTGGGTGGGTTCAGGACCTGAGATTTCATCTTGCTTCTTCTCTTTATCATGGGTATAGCAGTAACCTCTGCACTTTGGTGAAGTTATGCTCCTAGTGCGTACTGAAATTTGGGTCCAGATCCACTAATCCTGAACCCATCCAGATGTGCCTGGCTGGGTCTAGCTACTGTGGTCAGCTTATTCCTGCTGAAACTTTTGGGAGAGAGCCCCTGTGCTCCTCTGGCAAGATTTTCAGTTCCTGGATTAGGTAGTAGGGTCTGACACCCCAGCCTCTCTGCATGGAATTTTGCTGTAGGATTCCACAGTAGATACTGAAACTAGATTCTAGGTGCTAGCCTAGTTAGTTGGGGAGACGTTTGAGTGGCTGTGCACACAGCCTGAGAGGTCCTACTTGGGCACAGGCCTATTTGGTCCAGGGTGGTGGGCAGTAACTTGCAACTTTTAATAAACTTCCAGTATCAAAAATTTTTGTCTTACATTTATACAATGTACTACATTTTGATGATTTCTGGTCACCTGACTTTAATGGTTTGATAAAGAGATCTGGGATATTTCTAGCATCAATGCCTGACTCTGCTGAAGTCAGATCCTGAGAATCTGAGGGTATTACTTTTCTTCATCAGAAACACAAATTACGTTGTTTATGCTTACATTTCATTTGTCTGAAGTTATTTCTGAAGCACTTAAACATCTGAGATATAAAAAATAATTTTATCATAGTAAAAGGTGGAAAATGTGAATATCTTATGGTAAATATTTAGTATGCTTTCTTCCAAACGTGTAATATTTTATTTAATTATAATATGTGTTTAGAAATCTAGAAAAAATTCATTTCTTCTAAGTAGTGTCTTAATTTCAGTTGCCCATTTTTGGATAGTTTTTTTTTTTTTTTTTTATTTTAGGGTATCTAAATATTACTGTCAAACGCAAAAGGTAAGTATGCATTCAAGATTTTATCAAATTAATTTCCTTTGAAATATGAACATATTTTCAACAATATTGGTATTAAAAGCTAAAATATCAATGTTTTTTGTGTGAAAGAATTTCTTTTATCTAATTTGTGCAGTAATTTATAGTTTTATGCCACATATTGATGTTTGATATATAACTAAAATCATTATTTATATCTATGTGTTTAATGAATATATATTAGATATAATCAAAATCTTTATATTTGTGGATATCCCATATATCTGAGAGAGACAGAGGCCACTTGTTTTTCTTTGCATAATTTATCAAATAAGAAATGTGAGCAAATACATGCTTCCTTATTCACACTTTGGAAAAATTGTCCTTTCAAAGGTATGGTAGTCAATTCTTACAATTATTGGCTGAAAATAATTATATTATAAGATTAATTACTTTTCTCAGATAATATTCATACATGAATTCTGTCTTAGTTACTTTTTACTCATTGCTGGGACAAATACCCGACACTCAAAATGAAGGAAGGAAAGGTTTATTTAGCTCACAGTAACTACAGGTTTCAGTCCATATTTGGATGGCCCAAGGCTGAGTGGAACAGGGCAGAGAGCATCCAGTGCATGGCAGTGGAACAGTAACAATAGCGACAGAGGCAACTGAACAACCAGGGGAGCAGAGCACAGCAGTGTGAGTCTGTCTCTCTGTCTCTCTTTAAATTACAACAGGCTCTCTGCCTTAGCCTATCTGCCTCAGGCCACATCTATAATTCCCAGCAGTTCTCAGAGCATAATCCCATCAGTACTAAAACACATAATCCCAGTGATCATGGATCAAGTCTCAAACTCTAGAATTCCCTGCCCCGTTATTGCATGAGGCTTTGAGGGAACAACTAGACAAAAACTGTAACACCTTCTTTATATCAGGCATTATTGCAACTATGAATATTTGACAATGGGGAAAATTTAGCAGTCCCTATGTAATTTTTATTTTACTGAAAGACATAAAATAGACAAACAAAAATCAGTGAAATATATATAATGCTAGGAGTGCTGATCAAGCAAGCAAAATGCAAAACACAGCAGGAAGTTCAGGGGTGGCAGAGGGAGGGAATTCAATGTGAAGTTGTCTCATGAAGGAAGTCTTTCCATCAAATTGATTTCTGAATAAAGTTTTAAGACTCTGAAGAGTCAGCAGTAAAGATGCCTCTGGGGAGATCATTCCAGACAGAGAGACCAACAAGAAGAAAAGTCCTAGGTGGAAGTACAAGCCAATGTTCAGGAATAGCCAGAGGCCACTGAGGCCAGAGAAGAAAAGGCCTGGGAAATGCTGTCGGACAGGAGGTCAGCTTCAGTGGGCGTGAGATACTGTGTCTGCTGGAATCCTGTGAGTGATGGCAATGAATTTGGCTTTGAGAGCTAGGAAACCCGTGGGAGGATTTAAAGCAGAAGAGATAATATACATCATATGGAGTCACTGTGGATCCTGTGTGCAAACATATGTTAACCAGGCCCAGGAGCAGAAAGATCACTTAGCAAAAATCCACATGAGATGAGACTCTCTTGCAAAGCAGAGCGGTAACAATGCGGTGGACAGAAAGGTCGGTCACTGATCCATTTTGAAGTGGAGGTCAAAAGGACTTACTGACAGATTTAGTTTGGAATGTAAGAGAGCACATATTTCCCCGTAAGGATGGCATTCACTTATTCTTAAAAAATGGAAAGTTATGAATAGAGATTTGTAAATAAAGTCAGGATACTGGTGTATGTGTTGTTTGGAATTCTCACAGGATAACTAAGAAAAGGTATTAAAAAGTATAACCATAAGTCTATCTACACTTTTAGTAGAAGAGATTTGTGTATACATTGTGCAGCTCATATGTCCAGAAGTGTTTTCTCTATAGTTTAAATTTCAATAAAATTTTCATGAAATAATAATTATTACTAACACCTTATGATAAGGACATTAAGATATGAAAAATTTAAGTATAGTATCTCAAAAGACATAGGTATGGTAACTGTCAAGTCAAACATCTGTGTACAATTTTTGCTGCCTGCTTCGTCTCTTGGTGACTAATTATTATATAGTTAGCACTTAATGCAATAAAATGGGACAGGATCACCAATGAAGGCATATGAAAATGAGTAGGTCCAAAGACTGAGGCTTACAATGCTTCAGATTTAGCAGTTAAGAGAGATAAGAAAAATAGTCAACCCTCAGAGCACATCAAGGGCTTCTTAAGAGAACAAAAATGGTGGATTATCAAAAATAAAGATTATTTCAAGAAGAGTGTGATCAATCATGTCAAAGATGCTGACAGACCAAATTAGACTGGCTCTGAATTGACTTTTGTATTTAGTAGCATAAAGAATATTAGGACCCTTAATGAGATCAAATCAAATGAAGGAAAATGGTAAACTTTAAAAGAGAGAAACTGAAGGCAGAAAAATAGGGACAATGTCCTGGAGAGTTACTATATAAGGTAGACAAATAGAGTGAAATATAAAAGGGATAATATTGTCAAGAAATCTATTTACTCTCTACTTGATCTTGAAATTGAAAGAAAAAGCCACTGTTTTTACACTTTCACCATCAAGGTTTTACTTTTATCTCAACAGGAGAAAAAAATGATTAGCTAATAATAATTTAAGTGAGAAAAATAAAAGAGAAACACATAGGATATGAGCTATCTACAATGAAATCTAAAATATTATTAGGACCATTTCCACTCGTAGTAGGAACCACACAAATTAATACACTCAGAGATGCTCTTTAGCACCTAAAAAACGCACCCAAACTTACAACTTTGACGATGTACTCTGTAAGGAGATAGCCATTTATTGTCACTGGGAATAAAAATGGTATAACTTAGAGAACAATGGCAGCTAACACTACCTAAAAACTTTATATTTAAATTTTGTCCATTAAGCCCACTTCTATGAAACATTATAAGGAATATGAAAAGGTTCAGGAATGAAGTTATGTATTGTGATATAATCAGCAGCTACAAAGTTTACAATCTGTATGTTGGAATACAGAAATCATGAAATCACTCACTCTTCATGTACATATGACTCTGCACTGTTAAGGGTGAAAAAGACATCTACAAGCTAGCATTTATGATCTGAAGAATGGGACGCAGCCCAATGGGATAAAAGTGAGAACAATATTTATGAGTGACAATTATTCTTTTCAAAAAAAGAAAAATGTATATATGGGGGCTGGAGAGATAGCTCAGTAGAATAAACGCTTGCCTAACAAGCTCAAGGACCTAAATTCAATCCCAGTTCCAAAATAAAATAAAATAAAGTAAAGTAAAGTAAAGTAAAGTAAAGTAAAATAAGAAATTCCTATATGTATGCTAATTCATATACATAAGCGTCCTAAATGAAATTCTAGAAGAGTAAATAAAAATTAATGCAAAGGTTTATTATAGGGCTAGGGAAAGATACTTGAAAAGCAAAAAAAAGAACTGAAAACTCTTCTAGGAAAAGGGAGCAGAAAAACCCCAGTAACTCAAAACTGATCAATGTGTACTGTAGGTATGTACTGAAATACTGTAATGAACCTGTATAATATATACAATTAATATATTTTACAAGCAGGTTGGCAAGATGGCTCAGCACTCTAAAAAGCCTGCTGAAGCAAGCTTGGGCAACTTCAAGGACTGTGGTTTGATCCCCAGAACCACATGCTATGCCTGCTTCACCCCCAGGAGAGTTTGAGCTGGCCATAATATATAAATATGTATATATATATATATATATATATAATATATAAGTATATAAATATATGTAAATATATAAATATATATAATTTTATATCACTAAATCTAGTGAGAAAATGAGTTGAATACTTCATATTTACTTTTAATACACAGTAATGGCTTTGATAATTTATATATGCTTCATGTACTTAAAATATAAAGTTTTATTTGTACAGGAAACACATGAAAAGAAAATGACTATATATTCATCTACTCCCTCTAGTTCAAAGAGATCTTTTTTTTTCTCTTCTTTTTTCTTCTTTCCTCACCAATGTCAATTAGAAAAAGTATCATGTCCACAACCTGTGCTCTGTATTACTATTGTGTAGAGAATGTGCAATGTGTCAATTATTACAAATGTACTACTAATGTGTTGTAAAACTATCATATTGATATTTCTTATTAAAAGTAATAAAATAAATAAATAAAGAAAGAAGATGAAAACAGGGTGATGGCAATCTATGGCTGTTTTGAGGAGTCTAATAAAAAATAGCTACATGAGATTTTAATTTGCTTTCCTATTAATATGACATGCACATTTTTTGTTTAAATAAGGTGTGAATATTTGTTTCCTTTTCAAATAGATTTTATAATTTTATAATTATATCTCACATAAAACTTTTATTGCTTAAAAGTTTTTATTCATTCAGAGAAAGCTATTGTTATAATCAGATTTAAAGTAATTAATTTGATTTTTGTTCTCTGCAAATTTCCTTTGTCTATGTGACTCTTTTTCTCTTTTGTTTCTTTCCTTCAAACTTGCAAAGAAAATGCACACCACCCAATATTATAGAAGCAAGGAAGATTGTATGCAACGTGATGTAAATCAGAGCCCATAGCGATCTTCAGAGCTGTGTTGTGTGAACTCATAGTCTATTTGTATCTAGTAATTGATCATATCCACAGGAAAATGTAAACTATCTTATATCTTCATCACAGGCAGTGGTTTAAAAGTTGGAGTAAACTGATCATAACATTTAGGCACCTATGTTTCAAAGGAATTTAGAACTCTGGAGCATTATCTTCCATTATGACCATATTTCAAAAGATCTGAACATCACGTCTGAGAAATACAGTCTAGAGTCGTAAAGCTAGCATGAAGAGCTGAGAAAAATCATAATCACAAGTTTTCTAACAAGCAAAATGCACTAAGAATCAGAGAGTATGTCAGAGGAAGCCTGCTGCTATAGATTATGTATAAGTGTCCCCCCAAAGCCTCGTGCACTCACTGGGGCAGGCTTCTAGACTTTGTGATAAATTCATGATCCAATGCTGGGATTATGGGTGTGTGTGTGCTACACTCTACCTGGAGCACATAATCTGCACTACAGTGTAAAGGGGGGAGAGGGATTGGCTAGCACCTGGAGCTGCTCCCCCTCCCTTGGATCTTTACCACCATGAGCTGCTGCTCTCTGTCACTAGCCACTCTGCCTTGAACCCAGCTGAGCATGGACTGAAAAGTCCAGCAACTATAAGCTAAATAAATTTTTCCTTCCTTAATTAAGGATGTTAGGTATTTTGTCTCAGCAATGATAGAAGGGTAACTGAGACATCTTCATAGAATTAGCAGGGATTTAGAGGACCCAATAGAAATATTAGGGTTTTCTAGGCTCCTCCATCTCTCTTTTCCTCCCTATTGATTTCTCTCTGTTCTTCCTTCTCTCTACATTCTTTTATTACTTCTAACGTTTCATTTTCATTCCTTTAATATCAGTATATAATGTTTTTGGTGTTCCTCTTGCTATACACTTAGATTACTTTTGATTACTGCATTTCGATATCTCATCTTACTTGGACTCTACAGTGAGACACTGGAGGCTGTATACTAAATGAATGGGTGTTTTTGCAAGTTGTGAAAAAAAAGAGGCTTCAACAATGCATGATGTGTTTTCTACACCAAAGTTGATTTTTCAGAAGGAAAAAAGAAAATTAATAGATTTCAAATTTCACAAGAACATCATGAAAATAAAAATGAAACTAAATTTCCAATTTTTCTTTACAATGTTTAACTTGTAAGGAGATCTGTTTGTGATATTCAGTTAGGTATAATCACTACATGTATTTCAATTGCTTAAGAATAATTTTACTCTTTCCTCGTATAGTTATATGGAGAAATGAGACAGATGTTTGGGATAGGAGTTTCTTTAATATTCATTGGAAACCATGACAATATACCAGTTATGACTGATCAACATTACTTTCTCTTTCGGAGACTTAAATGATATAAATTAACTTCGCATATATAGTGGTCCCTCACTCATCATAGATGTTATATCCCAGACTCTCTCATGATAAGTGAAAATCAGTGAGGTAGTGACATTACATTTATTTTAATATTTATACATATTTTATGACTTTATACACACATCCTACAATCTTATCAACTTTTTTTCAACTATTAAAAACACTTATTATTCAAAATTTTCTAAACTTATAAAGTTACATAATTTTGACCACATATGTAGGCTGAAGAGTACTATAAAATCCTATGATGTAGGAAAAATCTGTAGTGAATAATTTAGATTAAAACTTTTTAAAAAACTCATGAAACTGTCCATGAAAATTGAACCATGAAATAGTAAGGGACTACTGTATGACAATAAATCCACTGAGTAATTCAAAGAAAATAACTATACATTATGTAAGGTGCCATTTAATGTGAAAAGTTTTAAATACACTGATTTTATGAGCTTAGTTTTAAAGCTATTTAAATATACGTTCCTCTCCTTAAAATCTTTTCTAGCTTCGCTTTTTATGCCAGTTGTTAGCAGAGATATCAAAATATCATTACTCCATCTTCCACTGTATGTTTTTATCATAAATGTCAGTACAAAATACATAAATAATTTGAAGATAGAATTTACTTTTAAGTTGCTAGGAAATTAAATTGCTGAGAATCCATGATAGCATGCGTTTATCTAACATGAATTCAGTGGTCTAAACAACAGTAAAAGAAATGTGATAGCTTCTTTGTTTTTAGTGAGATCTTTTCCAATTGTAAAGGTTAAAGACTTTTTCTTTCTATGTAACTAATGTGAAGATAATCAGAAAAGTATGATCAGAGACAGAATGAATGGGACTCTCTGAATGTTTGCTTTTATTTATTTATTTATTTATTTAGTTAGTTAGTTAGTTATTATTATTATTATTATTTGTCTTTTAGAGACAGGGTCTCGCTATGCAGTTGAGGCTGGTCCTGAGCTCACTTTTGTAGCCCAGGCTGGCCTCGAACTCGCACCAATCCTCCTGCCTCAGCCTCCCAAGTGCTGGGATTACAGGTGTGTGCCACCACGCCCGGCGCCTGTTTGCTATCTTTTAGTATGTGTCAACTATATAAATTAAATCATTGCCATGCAGAATAAAATTAATAAATACAAGATTTATAAATAAAATAAGGAAGAAAATTATCTATATTAAATGACTATGTTAATTGGCCATGCTAGCTTGTATGCCATTATTAACATATTGTAATAAATTGATAAGTGTATGTGCACATGTTTTTGTGCTTCAGAAAGTAAAAAGTTAAAGTAGCCTATGTATAGAACATCATTTTAGTATTTGCAATTCTGTTTTAAAGATTATAAACTTACATCAGAGGACTTTTATAGTCTTTTAAATAATCTGAAGAAAAGTAATAGTTAATATGATTGATTGAATGAGTGACAAAAGCAATGATTTTTAACTAAAAGAGAATGAGAAAGAAACTCACCGAGTGCTAAGATAAACCGTTAAAACTTTTCTTGTCAATCCCAAAAGTCTCAATCGATGAGACAAAGTTATCCAATGAAGAGTCCCAATTAATTGAGATGTAGAACAAGTAATAGTGCAAGTAATCACTGTTAACAATTACAATGAAATGATTGCACCATGGGTTAAGGAGATAGCTCAGTGGTCTCAGCTCCTGAGTTCGATCCTCCTTCCATGAGAAGTTACCAGAACCGAAAGTGATGGTACACACCTGTGATCCCAGTGCTCTGAAGACAGAGACAAGAAGATCACTATGAGTCTGAGTTGCATAGTGAGACCCTGTATCCAACAACAAAACCAAAAAAAGATAAATACAACCTAATAAATAATGATTGCATCAAGCAAAAATCAATGGCCTGTGAATCTATTAAATGGAAGATTAAAAGTATAATTTTCAATGGAGCCATCAAAGTTTTTTACAGTTCTGAGAAGACCCTGTGTTTCCAACTATGGTTAATCTCCACTGACTTTGAAACTTGGACACAGCTGCACACATACCCCAGCCTCTGCCACTCTTGTGCCCTTTCATTTCTATTTATTTATTCATTGTCACTCATGGTGTTCCCATAAATCTCAGTTAAAAGAGAAAGTTGAACACAAGTTAAAATAACAGAGACATCAGCCACTGTACATGGTAGATTACTCAAGATTTTATTTGATAATTTTTTGGTAATTTAATAAAATTCATAAGGTTACCAAACAAAGTAATATCTATGGGCTACACAAATAGAAAACAACAAAGCATGAGGAAAGAGAAAATTCAGGTTTCCAGAGTTAGCACAATATATAGCATTCAAACTTCAGTTAGTATTTAAAACAGAAAAGCAAACAAAATACTAAGCATATATACAAACATGAAACTATTTCCTGCTCACGAAAGACATTGAGTTGACAGTATTTTTGAGCATGTACTGGCATTGGATTTACTGGACAAAGATTTTAAATCAAGTGTCTCAAATATAGTCAGAACTAAGTGAAGCTATAAAGATCTAAATGGAAGCAGAAGAAACATATAAACAAATAGAGAATTCTAAGCAATAAAAATTACAAAAAAGGACCTTGGCAAACATTCTAATAATGCATTATAATGACTGAAATAAGCATTAAGAAAGAAAAAAATAGAGATCTTAAGGAGAAAAAAAAATTGAAATTATTTTGTTTAAGGATTTGAAAATCACAGCAATGAATAAAAGTGAGCAGAAAATAATGACGAGTGAGACTCAACCAATGACACCAACTTATGTCCATTTAGAATTTCAAAGAAGATAAAAAGAAAGAGCAGGGGTAACGTTTGAAGAACTTTCTCATATGTGAATAAAGATATAAAATTATACATTCAACAAGTTCAGTGAGGTCCAAAAATGTTAAACAGAGAGATATACATGTAAACAGGTTCTAATTGGATTATCAAAACTCAATAAATATGGGATAAGGGACTCATCTCATGAAAAAAGCACTACGGAGTTAAGACATTTGTCAACAGAAACCATGATGGCTAGAACAGAGTGAGTTTATATTTTCAAAGAGTTTTGGCAAATCAACCAAACATCCAGCAACTGAGAAATATCCATTAAAAATGAGGGAAAAATGAAACCACTCAGAAATATCATTCTTTCTGAGCTTACCCTAGATACAGAAGGAAATTCCAATTCCAACTCAAAGCCAGTTATCCTACTATATTTATAAAACAGATGGCTTCTGTGATTCCCAGATACAGAACATTTTCTTTCTACCAGATAGAAAATGATTCTACACCAGCACATAAAAGTTAGTTTACATCTAATGGCACAAAAGGAATTTCTCTAAACACCCCCAAAGAGTAGTTCAAATTTATTGCATTTTCAACTGTGAAAAATCCATACTAAACCATTAAAAATTTCTCCTTTGAAAGATTGAAAGGATGTCTCTGTTAGATACAAATAAATTCATTTTTCCCTCAAACTTTATGTAGTTGCAATTTATGCCAATGATAGCCTAATGCCACTTCCTGCTATGATAAAATTAACACTCATTCATTTCTTCAAATCTGGTTCTCCCTATACTTTCATTCTTCCAGTTATTCAAGATATAAATGTTGGAGTTATCTCTGACTCCTCTTTTTTTCTGACCTACCAAGATATCTTTTTTTCATGAGACTAAATAATGTTAATGGAAATATAACAGTCACCACAAACACCTGACAGGGTATAAGATTAGTACAAGATTCATCTTAGAGTGATTGATCTGCAAAATGAACCTTAGTAAAAAAATTTATTCATAGAAAGGGTGTATAAATCAATAATTGTATGTATGGATGTGCTAATATATATGGAAAATTTTTGTTTCAACATAGTAGGGGCAATAAAATGTCATAGTGTACCAAACCTTAGCATAACAATCAATTAAAAAAAACAAAAAAAGATATAATATTGTAAAACTACATTAGTACAAATGTTGATTGTGAGGAATATTTAATATTATTGAAAATTAGAGAAGGATATCGTTGGTATTAGTAAAATGACGTCTTTATCTTTAAGAGAATCTTGCCTGAAGATTTAGAATTAAAGAATTCTATGTTTTCCTTCCAATAGTTCACTAATATAGTGTGTGTGCTATTATGTCCAAAGAAAGCAATTGTAGCAAAATTATAAGAGATTGTAGTTCTAGCTAAAGATTCATTTTAATGACTTCTAAGTTTTTAATATTTTATTACAGAAAATGAGAAACTATGAATGAACAAATGGGTATGCTGAGTAAATGGGTGCTCCAATGTTAGAGAATATGTTTCGCTCTTTGAAAATTTCGCACTTCAAATTTTATGTATGATTCTCAGAAATCACTCTATATTTTTTGTTTTGTTTTTTTCTTACAAAACTTATTTTCATTTGAAAAACTGCTTACATATTCATTATGGATATAATTGTTTATTATTTTTTCATATATTTTCTCTGTGCTTCACTCCTGTTGGACCATAAACTGAAGAAGAGCAGAGATTTTTGTCTTGCACTTTAGTCTCCAGAGATTGCTTTCACTAAGTAGGAGGGACACAGGAAATATTTTCTAGGATAATAGAGTAGAATGAAGTTCGATATTGTTTTTAACATTTTTAAATTATTATTTTGTATTCTCTTCAGAAAATAATGATAAAACATAGGTAAAATTAAAATATATTTAGTAATCACAGAATTAATTTTTATTAAAATAATTTATTTTACTTTATTGTAGGATTACAGAACAATAATTTCAATTTCTGAGTTAGTAATCTAACTCCATATTCATCTAAGTTATTTTGCATACATAACTTACAATGGATTGTTGTACTCAAATAAAAAATCATTCCCATTCTGTATATCAAGACATTTGGACTTAAAGAAACTAAAAGGAATACTGAAGGCTCATCTTCATTTTTTCAAATATTCTTTTTTTTTTTAATTTTGGAGACCAGGTGTAGGATGAAAATTCTAATCTTATGTCAATTATTCTCAGTGAAAATATGTGATGATGTTACAGTTTTTCTAGATGCACTACCTCAAGCCTATGAGCTCATAGATGAGGTTTTTGGAGAATGATTAGACTGTAGGGTTGTGATACTTACCAGCAGATGACTCCAATGATTATCCTATTGTTAAATGTGATTTGAGAGCCACGCTTGTGTGGAAAATGTGGTCACTGAGAACGTGGTATGCAGGGGTCTGTCTCCTCCTTTCCCCTGCTGCCTTTCTTGGCTTCCAGCTCCCATGCTATGAACTCTTTCTCCTCTGCTGTGCCCACATTGTACTGTGTTGCTCTGCCTTAGAACCAGCGACTATGGACGTAAGCTTCTACAAACTGTAAGGAAAGATAAACTTTTGTCCCCTAGAGTTGTGGGTATCAGATACAGTATTTTATCTCCGTCATGAGGAAGGGCTAACACAGACAGAAAGAACCATGCTGATTATAAGGAATCAAATTTGTTAAATACAGTGACACATGAGAGTTGGTGATACATGATTAGTTGTTAGGTATTTCTCTACATTATATTTTTATTTTATTAAACATGGTGAATCAAAACAAGATTGAGAGTTTTAAAGAAAAGGACATGACTTTTTGTTAAATCACATTATGTGTTCCAAACAGACATGCACTCAATAGGACACACCATATACTCGGAACAATGATCAGAATTCACGTAAATAATCACAAAGGAAGATTTTAAAATAAAAAAACCAAAAAAATATAAAATTAATTAGAATCTATTCTCTTTTGATATTATAAGAAATTATTTTTATAACAAAATAGAACCACTATACTAAAAACACTCTTAGTTACTAGAAACAAGACAGTTGCCTGAATGAAGTAAACTGAAGAGTTGCCTGAGAGCTATATATCAAACAAATTTATATAACATAATGTATACATTATATATAAATATATAATGTATACATTATGTTATATAAATTTATACATTATATATTCATATATATATATATATGTATATATATAAAATTGGTATTTAGTACAAATTCTACAGCGTTTCACTACACAGAGTTCACTCCTAGTGATTCTCCTATTTGCAGCCACCCAAGCACTGGGATTACAGACACATGCCACCATGCTCAGTCTCAGTCACCATCTCAGTGCGCCCTGTCAGCAGGACTGGCAAAGCTCCCTGGGTATCAAACTTAATCCCTGTGTCTGCCTGTGCAAGTGCTTTAGTCCACTGAGCTATCTGGCAAGTCCTTATACATGTAGAATTTAAAAATTTATTTTCATTAAATATATTTTCATCAAACACTATCCATCTGCAGTTTTAATAAGAATATGCATTCACTTTTCTAGTATTTTGCTTCATGCCAACATAATCACAAGTGTATATTTTATCTTCTAGTGGAAATAAAATGTTCTGCCATCTAACCTGTCTCCTTAGGCAAGCTTAGGCAGGTGCAGGGGACTGTGGTTTGACCCCAGGCACCACATGTCATGTCAGCCCTGCCATCAGGGTGGGCTGAGCTGGCCCAAAACAAACAAATAAATAAATAAATATATATATATATATATATATATATATATATATATATATATTTTTTTTTTTTTTTTTTTTTTTTTGTCTTTTTGAAACAGGGTCTTGTTATGCAGTTCAGGCTGGTCTTGAGCTCACTTTTGTAGCCCAGGCTGGTCTCGAACTCGCACCAATCCTCCTGCTTCAGCCTCCCTAGTTCTGGGAAAAAAAAATATTTTAGATAAAAGATGTCTTTTTATAAGATTTAGCAGAAAATGTTTTCACCAGAACATAAAACAACTATTTTATGGTACCATAGACATTGTTCATTTGTCAAGTAAGCGGCAATGAAAACCAAACAAAAGTGCACACCCACTTAACAGTTGACCTGCTAGAATTACAATGATTTGGGTAAATAAATTGTAGGGGACCACAGATCTCAACGAGTTAATTTTCTTCTAGCAAAAATCCTCTAGTTTAGCATTCAATCCACCGTAGAGACTGGAGATACCAAGTCAGAGTCAATGCTACATGAACCCTCCTAAAATGCCTCCCTCCTTCACTTCTTAATAATAATGAGAAATAATTTCTCCTTCTCCACCCTTGTTAAGATGGCACAACTCCTTCACTCCTCCACCCTTGTTGAGGTATTATAAACATAAAAGACATAAGAGAAAATAAAAACTAATTACAAAGAAGAAGCCTGTGACTTGTTGAATCAAAAATCATGGCTTCTTGTGGTTGGTTGCCTTGGAAAGCAATAAAGTATATGTGCAGAGCCAAAACAAAGAATGAGATTGAATGTTTTTTTCTGTAATCTGGAAGGGTCTGATGGTTAGCCTTATTAAGAAACTCTGTTTCTTCCTAACCTTCAATTTGATGTGAAAATAATTTTCTTCTTTCAAAGTGATAAACTGATAATATAAAATTTAGTATGCTTCTGAAGGGTAAAAGTTAACATAGTGTTAGACATAAGACTTAATTAAGGATGTAAAAAAAAATCATGGAAAATCCATGTATCTTTTCAAATTCTTTTTGTTGTTGTTGTTGTTTTGTTTTGTTTTTTGTCTTTTTGAGCCAGGCTCTCGCTATGCAATTCAGGCTGGCCTTGAGCTCACTTTTGTAACCCAGGCTGGCCTGGAACTCACACCGATCCTCCTGCCTGAGCCTCCTGAGTGCTGGGATTACAGGCATGCACCACCACACCCGGCTATCTTTTCAAATTCTAAAATCAAACTATCTTAAATAGAATTCTATCTTAATAGAACTTTTTGATAATACTTAAAATAGTATCAACGACATATTTAAGAGTAATTTTAGTCAAGGAAGTATACATTGAAAATAAAAAGATGTTACTGAAAACATTAAGCAAGACAAAATCAAATGCAAAATTATCTCATATTTATGAGTTGTGTAAAAATTAATATAAAGTATCTATAATCCACAACAAGCTATAGCATTATTTCCCCTCTATCAAATTTCTAGTGACTTTGAAATACTAGTAGAAAGAATAATCTTGAAATTTATGTGAAATCAAGAGATTTTTTATTTTATTTCTTTTTTCGGCTTGCTCATTCCACCCTGGGGTGTGGCTGGAGTGACATGTGGTGACCAAGATGCAACTGTGGTTCCTGTGTCTTTGCCTATGTTTGCCTAGGCAGGTGCCTTAGATCGCTGAGCTATCTCATTGGCCCTTCCAGAGGTTTTTAATAGTCACAGTAACCTGGAGAAAGAAGAGCAAAGCTGGAAGTATTATACTCTATTTTTAGAACGTTTTATGAAGCTATGAGAATCAAAGTGCCATGGTATTGGCATAAGAACAGACTCATATAACAATAAAGTATAGTAGCCGAGAAATTTTTCATATATAGTCAGTTAATGTTTGACAAAAGGAGCACATGAAATGCCATATGCTACAAAGGCTATTGGAACTAAAACGAGATATTTAGTTAAAACTAAGGAAATTTGAATAGTTTTATCCTATGTATAACAGCATTATTAATTCATAAACTGTGACAAATGTGATGTACTAGTATAAAATATGCATACAAAGAAAAATATAAGATACATGAGAAATTTCTATGCACTCATAACATTTTATTAGTATCTTTGAAAATTTTGTCCAAACAAAACTTACAATACTTATCACTTCACTGGTTGCATTATCGTTAGTTATTGATGGCTTTGATGTATTTGTACGTACCAAGAGTTCCAACTGCACGTTAGAGGAACTATTATAGAAATTTTAAAATATATAACAATTTTACACTTTTAAAATATAGAAAATAAAACTGACTGTACCAACATTTCAATATTTAAGGGAAACACGCATTCTCCCCACATTAATAAGGCAATAATTTCTTCAAAATTAGTTATTCAACTGTTCTACTATTGACCATTGAAAATAAATGAAAGAAGCATATTTTAATACAACTTTAAAAATCCACTTTTGTTGGCAAAAATATTCTGTTCTCAAGTCTACAATGAAGAAGATAATGTGGAATTATTATATCTTATATGAATCTTTAAAATATGAATCAATAATTATGAAAATGAAATTATACTAATCTAAATGAGGGATTTATTCTCCCATTGTATGGACTTTTTTTTCTGATGAACAAACACAAAGGCCTATAATGTAGTAATAATTTGGGGTTAGGGGATGGTACATGCCTGTAATACCAGGATTCTGAGAATCACATATAAGAGGACTACAAATTCTAGCCCAGCCTGGGCTACTTGGTGATTAAGCAAGACATCAGCTAAGGGAAAAAAAAAAAAAAAAAAGAAAAAAATGATGATAGTTAATACTACCTAATCCCATATGCCATAAATGCTTGGAAAAACATTAACTTTTACCTTTAAACATTAAATTTTACACTGAAATATTATGTATCATAGGGCCCATGTTTTTTCAGTAATGTGTGAATTACTATTCTTATTTCAGGGTCAGTAATATTTACAATATGGTGTGATTAGGGGCAAAGTGATGATCAAGCTTTACTCTAAAGCATTATTTCTATTTGTACAACTTCAAAATATTTTTAAATATATGGTGGTCTCATCTGTTAAGTAGTAATGATGATGTAGCATTCTTTAACGTACTGTACATGAAAGTTAAATGAGATCACACATGTGACTGTGGGACTAATGACTGCAAAAGCACTAGACTGATATATTTTTCTTTTTAAAAATGACTTTTTCTTTTATAATAGAAAAGAGAACTTGAAATTCACACAGCAAATAGTTACCATAATAAGTTTTCTATTTTATATTATATAAATATTTTATATTATATATAGGATTTAATATAACTTACAATATGTAGCCAAAATCCACTCTACTCCATTATTTTCAGTGTTTGACTTAGTCTAAAAGCTGGGCTTTGATCTCCAGTGGATATCTTAGCTCCTTTTATAATAAACAAAAAGTCACTTTCAGAGTTTTGCTACTTATACCTGCACTTCTGAAGCCTCAGAATAAATACTCCATTTCAAAAGAAAATTGTAGTTATAATTATATCTTTGAATATACAGTATGTATAATAAATTAAGGATATCAAATATAGATGAGAGTAAGATATGTAAAGAATGGGAAAGAGAAGAAAGAAAGGGAGAGAGAGAGAAAGGAAGAAAGAAAGAAAGAAAGAAAGAAAAGAAAGGGAGAGAGGAAGGATGGAAAGGAGAGAGGAAGGAGGAAGAGAAAAGAGAGAGAGGAGGAAGGGAGAGAGAGGGCGAGAGGAAGGAAGGTAAATTAAGAGAGACAAATAATTCATTTAAGTGTACATAATTTTAATGCATATACATATTGGCTCTGCATGCCTATGTACATAATGAATTAAGAGTAAGAAAGTTATTCTTTGTATCTATGAGTTATATGATTTATTTATTATTGCTATATTCAAATATTTGGGAAAAATATTATTTTGGGATTTTAGATTCCTGATAAAAAAAAAAGACAATTAAAGAATCTACTCAGAGACAGTAAGAAGGAAGTAAAAGCTAAGTAGCAATTATACCTTATAATCCTTTATAAGTTAAAGCTACTTTGGAGATTTGAAATATTATGAGCATATTTATTATGCAAAATTTTTCTTTTGAAGAAGTAAACAAATGCTGTTAAATAATTCATTCAATATCATATTCAGAATTTAATTTAAAAAATAATTTAACTCCAGTCTGTAGTGAGAATTCCTTCTGGAGAATTTAGCTAGTAAATCAAATTATTCAGCACAGTTTATTTATTTTATAAAGTGTTATGCCTGGTACAGATAATCACTGAGATAGTATCACAGAGTATAAATGATTCATTTGTAGAAGGTTAAGTGCTTTTGGGAAACTTTATTAACTTTTCCAGGAGCCACAGGGATCATTTAACAAATGTTCCCTCCTTCTTCCCATCAAAAATGGCCCATTACGTCCAAGTCATGTATCATATGTCAGGTAAATGTAGTTCTTATTTTGTTGATTGAGCCAGAAAGATTAAAAACCTTTCCAAAAGATGAGAAAATGAAGCAATAAAGAAATGGTATGAAAAAAATGAGCCTGCAGGCACTCTGTAGTACTTAGCAAATCATTAGCTCACGGTTCTCTTCCCATTAGCAGACTTTGCTTCCACAGACCACCATAATTCACAGCATTTATCAATCCACAAAAAAGACTCAAAGCAGTAAGAAATGTGCCTTTGTCTGTCGATCACAGGAGACAACTGCAACTTGTAGTATGTCCCTGTCTACATCAGTGAAGTGCAAGGCAAGCAGAAAGCCACTTCTCCGGGGTCTGCCTCTTCAGCAAGATTTGACAATTACAAAGAATCGCCTGAAATGAATGATCGCGATCATTGTGTGTCGGTCACGCCAGCGTTCCCTGGGCGTGCACCGCGCGCACACTGCAAGAATGAGGAGAGCATTCAGTGGCATTCAATTAAAATGATTTCAGTGGCCTTGCAAACCCGCATATATTCTAGACGATGCCGTCTTTTCACATAAACTGGATAGTTTAGGGATTGTTTTATCATTTTTCATTTTTGTGTAATGCTTATTTATGCTTCATTTTTTTTTCATTGCTATAATAATAAATCTAGCTTGAACAAAATTTGTTTTTAATTTTAAAACACATGTGCTGGAAGTTGTTAGAAACTAAAATTCCATAGTTTCTGGTACAGAGAAGAGAACCTGGAATTTTAATATTGTTATTACATTTTCATTGCAACGAATTAGTTAACTTGAAACTAGAGCGTTACCTAGTTAGTTTAGTGGAATTTATTAAAAATAAGTTTTACTAAAAAATATTTGCCAGACAAAATTCATTCACCTATTTTTAATTTATATTTTCTCTTGATAGCATCAGGAGCATGATTTTAACCATGTGAATTGTACCATCATGATTCTGATAGTGTATTTCCTGGTAAATAGATATGAATCAAATGATTACTGACTTCAGTAGAAACAGTAGAAATCTTGACCTCTACATTGCATTTCAAATTTACTTTTAAAGATCTATAATTCAGTTGATCTCTAAAATGTACTACATTTTATAACTTAGAGATGTAGTATGGTCAAGTCAAATTTTATATTTGGGTCAAAAACTATGGCAGGGCTTACAAATATAGCAGCTCTCCATAGTGAGTTATGAAGCAGAATGAGTATAAATGTGATATAGATATTTTTCCAGAAGCATATCATCACAAAATTCTCATAACAAAGGAAAATCTAAAAAGTTGTAACAGAAAGCATTTTTCTAAAGATAGTTTTGAAAAGTAATAATTAGAAAAGTTTTATGTTTTAATATAGATACATAATTCAAGATTCACAATTAAATGAAAAGTAATGTATAATGTATGTTTGTGTGCAGAAGTCTTACACCAAGCCTTGAGTCTGGCCAGGGAGGTCTCTGAGCATGGCTAGCAGAAGAAATACGTGAAGGGCATTGCATCTTGGTTTCCAGTATTATTCTCCTTCAGAAGGAATTAAAGATTGATTTGTTTGTTTGTTTTATTTTAGGGAAGGGTCTACAGGATGTTCAAGGTCTCACTACTAGGTCAGACTCATAGCGATCCACCTATTTACAGTTTTCCAAGAGCTGGGATTACAGGCGTGCCACCACACCCAGTCTCATCTGCCCTCTCAGCGGATCCAGGGGCAGTGCCAGCACAGCAGACCCTGGGATCCAACTCCCAGCCCCTGCACCCACTGAGCTATATGGCCAGCCCTCTCTTTAAAATATGTATTTTGCAGTTCTTTCCATTGAAAAGTTATATATAAATGAAAACTTACTATCTACATCTATACTTTCCAAATAGAGGCTGCTAAATATTATTTGGCATAAAAGAGAAACTGAAGTTTTCCAGGGAAAACCTTAAGATCCTTATTAGGGAATATTTAAATAAAACTGAGTCATAATATAGTACTTAAGGGGACTGGCAGGATGGCTCAGTGTTCTAAAGCGCATGCTTAGGAAAGCTTAGGCAGCTGCAGGGACCATGGTTTGATCCCCGGCACCACATGCTGAGCCAGCCCTGCCCTCACGACAGGCTGAGCCAGCCATAAAAATAAATAAACAAACAAAAGTTCTGAAACAAGAAAAAAAAGAAAACTTCTAAAAAAAAAAAAAAAAAAGTACTTAAAGTCAGGAGGCTAATATGCTGATGCCACAAACCAGTTGGAAGAATCCAAAGCTGATATAATCTGAACATAAAATGATTAATAAGTGCAATGGATTAAAACCGATAAACTAAAAATCTATCTGTGCATTTACAATAGTATCTATTGATTAAAGGACTAATTATTTTTAAAACCTGATGAGCTAGGATACTCACCATTTATAGCATTTCTTTATACTGTATTTTATGAATCCAAATAGTCTGTGAAATTCATTTCTAACCATTAATTAATTATCATAGCTTCCATGTGAACAAGAAATTATAGAATTAGAGTTATGATTTTGTTAGAAGTAAAAAAATGTTATTTTCATTCATAGTTGTTATAAACATTAGCTGAAAGCCTGAGGTAGACTTTTGTGATAAGTAAATCAGGTAAAATTAAACGCCAGATACTTTAATAGATGTAACAGGCTGCAATACTAGAAATGACTGGTTAATCTTACTGTTAGGTGAAAAAAAAAATATGGCCAGATATTGCAGACTTTGGGCTATAATGAAAGAAGAAATATGCAGCACTATGCACAAACACTGATTTTGTGCAAGTAAATAAACAAATTTGACTTTATGTAAGCCTTTAGAACACATTATTAATTTATAACATATTGATGAATAAAGAAGCAAAACAGAGATGCAAATACAGTGATCAAATTTAAGAACATGGATGATAGCGCTAGATAACCAGACCTAGTGAAGCTTTGCACAGAGTGAATGGCAACAGTTAATGTGAGCGATTACAACTTTTTTGAGATCTATATGCTAAATGTGATGTGAGTACTTTGTTTCTGTCCTAAATTAAATGAGACAAAAATATTTTTAAAGTAAAAATAAAAGACGCCGGGCGTGGTGGCGCACGCCTGTAATCCCAGCACTCGGGAAGCTGAGGCAGGAGGATCAGTGTGAGTTCGAGACCAGCCTGGGCTATAAAAGTGAGCTCAAGGTCAGCCTGAACTGCATAGCGAGACCCTGTCTCAAAAAGACAAAAAAAAAAAAAAAAAAAAAAAGACAATTTTGAGACATTTATAATTTAACATGAGCCTCTCATTAAAAAGACTAAATATTGGCTTTAATTCTGCTGGTGCTATTGAAAACAATTTTTTTCTTATTTAAAATATTACCTTTGGAAAAAAAATAAAATAAAATAAAATATTACCTTTGGGGGCCCGGCAGGATGGCTCAGTGGTCTAAAGCGCCTGCTTAGGAAAGCTTAGGTGGCTGCAAGGACCGCGGTTCGATCCCCGGCACCACACGCTGTGCCAGACCTGCTCTGAGAGTAGGCTGAGCCAGCCATAAAAATAAATAAACAAACAATAAAATTAAATCTTATCTTTTACAAAGCTATCTTTTGAAAATTAATTTCAACCTCATTTTTATAACTTTAAAATATCTGCCCCAATCACAACAAGAAAAGTCAACGTTAAGAATTAGGACGTGGAATAACAGATCAGCAAAATATTCAAACTGGCTAGCAGCTATTCAGAGATTAATGTCATGACATATTCTAATGCTGAGAATTCTCCATAACAATATGACAGAAAATACACAAAGAAATAAACAAACAGTACAAGTGACTCTCAAAGAAAGAAGGATTAAGGGACAGGGGATTATCTGCCACTATCCAATTAGTTCCTCACAGATGTACTCAGATCCCCTTGAAGTAAAACAACTGGAATGAAAAGAATCAATACTGGAATCATTTATTCGCTGGGTAGCCTAAAAGATAAAATAAGGAACTCATGAAGAAGGCAAAGCTTAGAGAAACTAGTACAACCCGTTAAGAAAAATTAAGAAGACTAAGTCATACAGGAGTTATAATATCTATCAAATTACAGCATTCCCAAAAGAAAGAAGTGTAGTCAATCTTTTTATCACCCATAAAGTTATTTCATTATTTTCATATAATTGATCAAATATGACATAAGGACTTATTCAGTTTAATAAGAGAGAAGCTTTGAAGTTGGAGATGAAAAGTGGCAGAAAGCATACATGAGAAATCTAGACCTAGAAACAAATTGGCAACATTTTAGAACACCAAGTGTAAGGACAGTCTCATACTTTTTTTTTTTTTTTTTTTGGTAGGACCAGGGTTTGAACTCACGACCTTGCACTTGCCAGTCAGGCCCCAGTCTCATACATTTTTACAAAGAGAAAAATAATACGTTTACCTATAAAGCACTGAGAATCTGACTGGCATCTGAGTTTTTATGAGTCAAACAGATGACTATGTGAAATTGGAACCATTAATCTCCAAAGCATACAAAATAACTTTAAGTGAAAATATATACACACAACGGCCACCTGCTGGTATACAAACATGTTTTCTACACAAGGGCTGTTACTAGCGTCATGTGTGGGACAACTAAGTGTTAACCAACTGTAAAAGGTGAGCTCTCCACACCCACATCCATATATGTGTGTGTATTACATGTACCTACGTTTGTACAATTATGTACAAATCGTTCAAATTGGAGAAGGCTTTCTCACACATACCTTTAAGAGCATTGTATGTCATAAATTATTAACTCACAATCGGCAAGCAACTCTCCCTGAGCTTTCACCCAAAAGCTTAGAGTGTCTGTGGGTGTGCACAGTACACTTTTTAGAGTTAGTTATCTCAGCTATGCAACCCATGCTGGGTGTCCCTTGTGTAGGAAACAGTTTGGGTACTGGCTCTCTGGTCTCCAGGTTTGCCTATATTACCATGCCTCTGATGTTATGATGCAGAACATGTGTTCCCTCTGGGTCTTGGGGATACGTTAGCTCTGAGCTTCCGATGGAAGGTAAACTTTTACATACTGCCACAACTGAAAACAAGTTCAGACTTTACCTGTAGATCCTGGGCAAAGACAGTTTTAAGAGCATTAAATCTAGGAAGATTAATATAAGGTGACATCTCATAATCAACTCAAATTTAAAACTTCACATAGAAACATGTGGATATGACTATAAAATCTTGTTTAGTTAATTGAACTTTAGGTTTCAAAGTGGCCATCCAGTTAATGAGTAAAAATGCAAAAAGTTCCTTAGAAAGAAACATCTGTGCTTTACAAAGGCCCCAAAATAATGTTGACAAATTTGGAGCCTGTTGTTTATGTAGGCAGGGCATATGCACTATGAAACTGTGTACCTGCTCATTGTGAATGCCTGGAAGAGCAGAAAGGGGTGCGAATTACTCAACTGTCGGAAATTATCAATTGATCCACAGGTGTAGCTGAGAGGGCAAAAAGTTAACCGCATTGTTCTCTCACTTATGTACTTATGGATGTATGAGGACCTACCTCAGGAATCTCCAGGAATCAGGCATGCAGATAACCTTGGAAATTCACAACTGCAACTTAGATCCCAACACAAGGCATATCATAGATATTTTGATTCAAAATATGTTCATTCTCAAAAATCCTGTGGGAACTTACAATGAAAACAAGGTACCACTCAAAATGTTCCTGTTGAGAATACAAACCTTTGTAAAGGTATTTTGAAAATACATTTCGAGCATGTGATCACAAAGTGAGTTGAGGAGTAGTGAGTAGAAGGCCATGACTGACAGAAACTTATGGATGTCAAGATTCTGCTGCACAGAAAGCCTGCTCCTTGTAGAATGATGAGCTCACTGCAGGGAATCCAAACAATCTTCTAAACAGAGAGCAAGTAAAGAAAGTAACCAGTGCTTAACATACTGTCAAACTGCCTTTCTGCTCATCTGTACTCCTCCCTTGTTTTTTTCTTCTCCATCATACACCATGCTCAAGAGACCTGCACCCAAGTGTGATCATCTCTGTCTACCACATTTAGGTACCACCCAAGTCATGCTGAGCTTTAAGTGCCCCATAATGAATTCTGACAACTGCTAACCCAATGTTGTCGGAGTGTTTCGTCAGCTTTATCCCTGCTAGATGCAGTCTCCATCATCCACAATGTGAGAGAGGCTGAACTTGGTTCAGAATCCCTAGACAACTGGCTCTATGACAGAAATATCATGGCAGAGTGTTGAGGTGAAATAACCATGTTTAGTTCATGGCTTGTGGGAAGCAGAGTAGGGGACAGAGGCAGAGATCAGTGAGGGCCTGACACAGGTGTACTGTGACCACCTCAGCACACCCAGAATGGTGCTCTGCTAATCCCCTCAGAAGCTCCCAGGTCATTCAAGCAAATACACCATCTTATGCTTAATGACTATTTTCTTTGGTCTGAGGTAGATCTTTGCTTATGGAGCTTTCCAAAACAGAGTTTTGTGTTCTCACATATTGATTGAGGAACCACAGATTGGTATCATATATTCAAAGAAAAAGTTACAGTATTTCTATACATTAAAAACATTGATAAAGTAAAAAAGTCATTCCATTTTTACATAAATGTGTGTGAACCTCTTCAGAATTTTGTACACTCAATCACTACAAAAAGACTAACCTGCATCTTCACCCATACCTATTTAGAATAAAAACTACAGTATATAAAGTTTAAATTTACACAATAGTGAAACTAAAAAAAATAACATGCTTAATGAACACTATACTTTAGTAAAACATATAGATAGCTTTAAATAATATAAAAATAAGAGCTGGGTGTGGTGGTGCACACGTGTAATCCTAGCACTTGAGAGGCTGAGACAGGATGATCAGTGTGAGTTCAAGACCAGCCTGGGCTGCAAAAGTAAGCTCAAGGCCAGCCTGAACTGCATAGAGAGACCCTGTCTCAAAAAGACTATCATATGTACATATATATATATATATATATATATATATATATATATATATATGCAGGTGGGGCTGGCACAGCATATGGTGCCAGTGATCAAACCATGGTCCCTGTGGTTGCCTAAGCTTTCCTAAGCAGGCGCTTTAGACCGCTGAACCATCTCATCAGCCCTGCACTTGTAATTCAAAGAGTAAATTGTCAATGATTACTTATCTACACATGCTAAAGGTATAAAATAAAATGTATATGGCAAAGTAAATGGTAAATATAAGGCATAATGCATGGTAATATAAAACATAATACATGGCATAAAGTTGCCAATGATTGAAAACATACATGTGGTCAATCTGGTTATTTATTAATCAAACGTTTTTGTTGCTGTTATTTTTATATTCTCAATTTTTAATTTCCTTTTCAATCCTATTCACAAGAAATTAATATAGTAACATATTAACTATGAAACAATGTTGTACAGCAGACTACAGAATTATCTTGAAAATCAGCATTAATTGTCACATTTTATCTACTTACTGTCTAAAAGTCTGGCTTTACAGGTCACTGACAGTTCCAGATCTGTAGAACACTCAGCTTCACACGTTAATGTCAGCCAGCACATCCTCTGTGACTTGTATGATTGTAAAAGTTCTGCATCACACAAATGCCTTTGTTTTCCTCTTTCTCCAATGGTGTAAGTTCTCCCCCACCCCACCCCAATGGAGTAAGTTCACCTGATTTTTTTTTTTTCTGGTATAACATTTATGCCATTTCTAGTCTTCTTCATACTTTCATACCCAGTTGATGCCAGAGTTTATTGTATGTACTTAAAAACAGTAGGTATTTTCTCATCCTGTACCTTTGTCCCTTCACCTGCAACCACTCTGCTTAACTATCTTCTTTGCATGCCCCTATTTTGCTCACCTGCACTCTCAGTGGATAGGCGCCTCAGGACATTGTCTCTCTCAGCCAACCCAGAGACATCTCCAACTGTTAATTCAGAAAAACACACTCCTTGCTATGATTTTAACAGAAAACATTTAACTTTTGGAATTTAAGATACTTTCATTTTATTGTTTTAAAGAGAGCATTTATTTAGAAAATACTCAGAATTGAAAATAATCTTACACATAGAAGTATATTTGTCTATCATAAGTAATTTTATTAAGTACTTGCCCCTATTTAAAGTCCTGTGATCTGAGAACTTATTGGGGTGTTGAGAGGGAAAGAACATATGATGGGTTGGGTGTGGTGGAATGTGTGCGGTTATGTTTATAGTCCATGTCTGTACAGTTAAAAATGGGAACAAACATTTGGACATCTCTATTCATCTATTAGACAAGCAGATAACAAAAGCGCATTAAATTGTGTATCATTTCTAACACATTTTTAATACTTTGTATTCTTTAAAAAATTAAAAAAGCATTTCTATAGAGCTGCCTTAACTTTGGATAATTTCATCAAAATATGTTATTTTCCTTAGTGAATCTAACTTCTTTTTAAAAAGCTGCCTCAGATCTAAATGTCTGCCTAGCAAGCACAAGGACCTGGGATAGGTGTCTGGTACTGCCTGCCTTGCCAGCTCCGATGGACATTGCTGGCCACTGAAACCAGGAGTGGTACCCAACACCTGCCATTCCAGCCACTGAGAGAGGTCTGCCTAGTAGGTTGCATCGAGAAAGGTCCCTGCTGTGTGGTGTTCACAGTGAGTACACGGTCCTCTCTGGGGATGCAGAGGACCCAGGGGTGGGACAGTGCACCCTTATGTGTACCATATGTGCATTGGTAACTCTGTTGCTGTATTTCCCTGGTCTGTTTATCTGAACTTCTATTCCGGATTCTGCTTCAGGCCCCTCTGCTGAGGCTTCTTTACCAAGGGACAAGATGGGAAATGTTAGCTTAAGATTTCTTATCCCTGGTTTCAGTAAACATTTTTGTACTTTCAGTTCCTACCTCTTCCTTGTCCCCTACTTGCTGACTTCAGGTGCCTAAAGCTACCAGAGTCTGTCTGGGCTTCACAGCAGGTAAAAACCCTGTACCCCTATTGATCCACCTGACTCTCAGTTGCTTTGTCTACCAAAGAAACAAACAGAATGCAGAGTTTGTATTCTCTTTGGTTTTAGCCTCTTGTTTAAGCCAGACCATGATTAAAAGTTTACACGTCTCGTTTTTTGCTCAGCATCTCTGACATCAGCGTCTCGTTTTTTGCTCAGCATCTCGTTTTAATCAGCATCTCTGACATCTGCCACTGAGTGGGTATGTGTTCTCCCTCTCCCCTACGTCTCTCTTTGTCTCTCTGTCTATTTCTTTCTCTCTCTCTCATCCTCCTATCTGTTTTGTCTCTATATCTGTCTTGACTCTGTCTCTCTGTCCCTTTGCCTCCAAACACACACACACACACACACACACACACACACACACACACACACACACACAGAGAGAGAGAGAGAGAGAGAGAGAGAGAGAGAGAGAGAGAGAGCTCCAGACACATAGATGTTCATGAGGACCAGGTGAAAATTTATGACCTCCATCTGCCTCATTGCTTCTTGCTTTCTTGCTGCACTTTTCTTGCTTCTCTGTGCTCAGCCCCTTAAAAGAACATGCATGTTTTGAAGCATTAAGTTCATTTATTTCTCGTATAAGACTTATAAAGTTAAGAACTAATAATTTTTTAAAAAACACTCGACTTCTTTTTTAGTTTTACTAATTATGAACTTTTTTGGTATTTAAAATTTCTGATTTGCAAGTTAAATTTGAAATGATTTGGCCAAGTTTCTTTTATATTGTGTTTTTATATTGTTTGCTAAAATTTCTTTCCCTTTTTTTCAAGCTAGAGTAAAATACCAGCTGTATTTCAAAATATCTTGCATCTTCTCCTATATGAACATTTAGATAGAGACAGAGTCAAGGAAAGAGATGAGACAAGACAGAGAGGAGAATGAAAGAGAGAGAAAAAATAGAGAGACAAACATGTTCCTTTATTAAGTTTCTACTGAAAATTCATAAAATTTTGTATATCTAATAAAATTTTTGATGAAAACTATTCCTTTTATGAAATTTGCCAAATCTCCTCTACTGGACTTATGTTCTATGAGAACAGACAAAGATCTTATCTCCAATACCCTATCAGTTAAGTACAATGCCTGTCATGTTGTAGGAAACTTTAGTGATGAAAGAAATATTAGAAAGATGCTAACAATAAGATATCATGAATGTAACTTTTAGATAATTTGGTTTAAATTTTAAAGGCAAAGCGAGTCTTTAAAAACAATAAATACCTTACGGAATATTAGAGAAAGCATAAATAATGGAGTTCAGACTATCGAAATGAATACACACTGAGTTGTTCATAATTAAACCTAGTGGTAAATATTTGTATTTTATCAAAATGGAATAAAACATTTTTAGTTGTTCTTTGTTATGGGGCACGTCACATAATCAGTATTACAGATAAGGCATAGCTCCTTATAACATTTCTTTCATCAAGTGTGAATTAAGTTCTGAATGGCTAAGTTTTGAAGTAACACACATGAAGATGTAGATGTCTAGGATCTTAAAACTGACAGATGGTGGATAATTGTAATTTTGTGGAAGGGTGGCCATGTCTTTGTTAGAGTAATGATACCCTGCAAGCGAAAATCATGGGAAAAAGAAAAAGTAAGGGAGATTGTTGATGAAATAGAGAATAAAAGCTTTTACCACTGCCATTCCTTAACAGGGTATGGAAGAAGAGACTGAGAAAAGAGTGGACATTTTATTGTCTCTAAGATGGACACCAAAAGGACCTCCACAGCATATGCTAATTAGACTGAAAATAGATATAGTTTATTTCAGGGGTTTCCAATTTTGCTCTCAATAGCATTGTCTCTTCCAACTTTCACTTATCTGGTCCAGATGTTCCCCTTCTTCTTTCTTTGTTCTTGGCTCCTCCTCTAATTAAGGAGAGGTCACTGAATAACAGACAACCTGGGCAAATCAGTGTGGAGCCTTTATGGTTTCCCAGGAAACTTTTCATCTCCTCTGATTTCAGGGAAACATTTTTTTGTAGGATACATTAAAAGGCAAATTGAGGTCTATCTTCTCTATGTCTGAAGCCTGAAGTAATATTTACAGCAGTCTGTTAGACTAAAGTTTCATTAAGTGTTTGGTATTAAGATGTCAGTTAATAGTCTCAAAGAATTGCATTAATAACATTCCACCAGAGCTAAACAGTACATTTGGATAAGAAGGAAAGCATTAACAGGAGCACAACTCATTTAAGCCTTCTCATACTGAGATCAAGCAGAGCATAGAGAAACCTCTCCTGGAGTAAGAAAATTTATTAAAATGGAATACAAAATTTTATTTACAAGTAAACACTTACCTATTGATTTTATCAGATATTTTCAAAATTAGTTTCAGATGTCTTTCCCATCTTTAGCATTTATTATAAAATTAATAATAATGGAATGAAACAGAATAAAAACTGCATAGCGAGACCCTGTCTCAAAATACAAAAAAAAAAAAAAGAAAGAAAATCAAGTCTGCTGGGGAAAGCTGCTCACTGCACAGCTCCTAGCACAGTCTGAACCCAGAGAAGCGTCTCTCAGGGTGAGTTAGGCCTGCATGGACCCATGTCCTGTGAAACTTAAAGTCACATGTAGATGGGGCACAAGGTCAACTAGAGAAAATTCTGAACCCCCAGCCCTGCTCCCTGGGTTGGCTGAGCTCCTACCAGACCCACATCTTTAACGACACTCCTTCCACTAAAGAATGGTCATCTGGGGCCCGGCGGGATGGCTCAGTGGTCTAAAGCGCCTGCTTAGGAAAGCTTGGGCAGCTGCTGATTAAATTAATTAATCATTACAATTTTAATCCCCTAAACCTATAACTTTGAGGGGATAACTAGTTTTTCAAATTCATCTTGCATTTGAAATAGTCCAACTGATTTGAATGTTTAAATTATACATTACTAACGATATATATCATGTGAATTGTCTTCTTGAAAATAAGCATATAATATACAGGTTATAAAATTGAATTTGACTCAACGTATATAAGACGATTGTGAAGTGAATCAAATGAATAGTGAAAGACCAATTCTCAGTGTGTATGAATTTCAGCCTATTTAAAATGAATTGAATAGTTGTTAAACAATTATTTGCAAATTTCATTTAATAAATCTATAAAGTTTTGGAGACAATACTAAGTATCTTTCTAAAAAATATTACATTCAAAGGTCTCAGTAAATTTACCGAATAAATTAAGGTCTAATCTGATCTCACTAGCTTTTTAAGCTCACAAGTTTTAATTAAGAAGAAGTGCAGTGTTTTATTTTGTTTCAACCTAAATTTCATATATTCATATTTAAAAAAAACCCACATTTGGCTCCTAATCATTTGAAACCTACATTAAAATTTTACAGACAAGATAAAAATGTACCAGCAGTAGTTACTGCTGAGATAATATGCTTTAGATGTTTCATTTATGCAAACATTCCTCCAATAATGTTTTCAAAATTCTGCCATAACCCCAGTAATTCAAAAATCAACAGAACATATATTCTATCATAAAAAATCTTGTGGCTGTTGGCTATATAAATATATAAAAATAATTACACTGAAATGTAAAGAGAATTATATTTGATAAAAATTAAGTGAATAAAATTAAATACATCCAGACAAAGTCTATATTTCTAGGACTGAATTAATCAGATTAAGTGTTAACTAATGCAGCATTGCAGAGGTGATACACTATATTTTTAAAAGTGAATCCTAACACATTAGATTTTGTACAAAAAACAACAATGAGGATTAAATGAAGCAATACAAAAAGAACACTCAAAGACAGAGGATATATATTTTATGAGATACCACTGAAACAAATTCTCTAAAAATTAAGTGTTTCAAATATCAAAAATGTGGGGGCCAGCAAGATAGCTCAGCTGACTAAAGCGCCTGCTCAGACAAGCTTAGGCAAGCACAGGGACTTGGGTTCCATGCCCTGCACCACATGCTGGACCAGTTCTGTCCCCAGGGTGGGCTGAGTCTACCAGAGTCCAGGCATAGTGACATACCCCTGTAATCCCAGCCCTGGGAAGGCTGAAAACAGGAGGATCACTATGACTCTGAGTTGCTTAGTGATACCCTGTATCAATCAATATATTTAAAAAGAAGCAGAAATACAACTTATAATATAGAGATTCGTTAGAATATCAATGATTGATGAAAAATACCAATTCCAAGTTAAGTCTAAGACATTTGATATTCAGAAAGACAGTTATGTTAAGCTCAAGTACCTATGTTACAGAGTAATAATATCACTAAGCTTCTCTTCTGGAGGATTAAGAATGTAAGTTTACAGATCAAAAGCTAAAGAAAAAGAACGGCTACAAGGATAGCCAATATTTTGGCCCTAGCCCTTCAAGGTCAGTGACAATGCAGGACACAGAACCTGTGCTGTAACATCCTATAATTTAGTGGTGTGTTCAGGGAGATTATGGGGCCACAGAGGAAAGGGGTTGATGATGTATAGTGTGCCTAAGGAGAGTCGTCTAGAGAGAAAACATTCTCTGAGGCTTTCACTGGGAGCAAACTGGCCAAGAAATGGCCGGGACTCATCCAGACGGCTGACACTGACAACAGTTCTACAAAACACTGTGTATGGTTTCAAAGTAAATCTGGAGGGGATGTGACTGACCTTGAGAGGTACAAAAGTTACATGTTTTCTTACACAGGTCTTTCTTTAACTTTCCCTTAAACACGCAGCAGAATGGCTTAACCTTGAGGCATAAAAAGTAAAGCTAGATTTGTATGCTGAGCTGTAAAAGGCTTAAATCAAAAGCTTCTGGCATTGCCAGTTCTATCAATAACGCACTACAATTATGAAATATAGGCATATGTGTACAACTACCTTCTCTTAGCTAATAAGAAGAACATTTTTTGTACCAAAAATGATTTAAAAATTATCATGTCTGCACCCTGTGCTCTGAATAACTGCTACAAGGACAATAGGCATTGTAACAATTATTGAGAATGCACTACTGATGTATTTTGAAACTGTTACATTGTTATTTCTTATTAAAAGTAATACAATAAAAAGACAACTGACAATGGTATAGAATAACACAAAACATGAAAGAAACAATGCACAGAATTCTTCACAGACATAGCCTAAGATTAGTTCTTTACTGTAAGATGATTATATATATATATATATATATATATATATATATATATATATATATAGCTTTTGTGTGTGTGTGTGTGTGTGTGGTACTGGGGCTTGAACTCAGGATCTCGCCCTTGCCAGGCAAGTGCTTATTCTATTGAGCTATCTCTCTGGCCCTAAGATGATATATTATATAGGTGTTTACTATAAAATACACACTACATTATGAATAATCATGCTACACCATGCTACACCATAGACTTCAAATGCACTTATTTGATAATTATACTAGTTATATTGGTTTATTAAAAGGAGAAATTAACACAATTTTTTAAAAGAAATTTTTATTTTATTTATTTATTTTCTTGTTTCAGAACCTTTGTTTGTTTATTCACTCATTTTTATGGCCCAGTCAGCCCGCCCCAAGGGCAGGGCTGGCGCAGCATGTGGTGCCAGGGATCGAACTGCGGTCCCTGAAGCTGCCCAAGCTTTCCCAAGCAGGTGCTTTAGACCACTGAGCCATCCTGCTGGGTCTCCCACAATTTTTTGATGAATCTTGCATACCTATATTTGATAATCTGAGCCACTACTGTGAAGATAATAATATGCAACATAATAAATTTAGTCATTTTCCTATTTTTTAAAATTTTGCTTGTGTCTTTTATTTTGTTTTTTTTCCTTCCTCTTTAAAATAAAATTTCAAAAAAATATAATTATATGACAAAACTAAAAATATACTACTTATAAGACAAATCACATACCTATAGAATTTTTTTCTAAAAAAATGTTTCATTGTTAATGCTAAATAGGGCCAAGATTCAGTTCTATATGAAAAGTATTTCCCTGTTAATTAAGCCCTACAAAGATGAAAATAACCTTCTTTTGATTTATTCAAGAAACAAATAGTACAAAAAAATCTGATGATTTATGCACCATTATATTAGTATTTTTCCACTAACTATATATGATTTAATAATACCGTTTATTATTCATTTTGTGGTATACTAAATAGGATGTACAAAACATATAAACAAGGTAGTGACAATACAAATATCTTGATTATGAATGTAGAATTAATTTTTAATGTGCCTCAGAGTAATACTTTAAGACACATTTGAGGTATTTAAGAGTCTCAGTACACACACCGATCTTTAATTGGTGATTCTTTTCTTATCTCCAACTTCTTTATTATAGCTCAATATGTTGTTATCAGGGAAGCTTCTAATCTGCTGTCAAGTGCAGCAACACCAGACAACCAGTCTTGTTAAATCAATATACTTAACAATGCATACAGTCAGTAGCTCCTTATTGGAGTGAAGTCAATTGCAGTAAGTGAATTTTAGGACAGGTAGTTGATAAGCAAAGAAGTATTGTTCTTTGTAGTTCTTAAGTAGTTGTTATGATCAAATTCAGATGCCATTCAAAAGCTTTCATAGGTATTCAGGGACAAGGAGGAAGAGAAAATTCCAAAAACTGTGGGTGGCAGTCAAAATGATTGTATTTTATTTATTTATTCATTTATTTTTATGGCTGGCTCAGCCTGCCCTGAGGGCAGGGCTGGTGCAGCATGTGGTGTCGGGGATCAAACCGCGGTCCCTGCAGCCGCCTAAGCTTTCCTAAGCAGGTGCTTTAGACCTCTGAGCCATCCTGCCAGGCAAAATGATTTTATTTTTGCTTTAATTTGTCTTATTTGGGTATATAAAAGCAGAGATGAATATTTTATTATTCATTCTTTGGTCTCCTTTCATTTCTTTGTCTTTTTTGTACACATTGGATATACATAAAGTTTATATTTTCTGTATGTAATTAGTACCTATAGATGACACGTCCAAATTCCTGTTTTACATTCCTTATACCACGCCCCTCCTTATCTCTTGGTCTCTTTCCCTGAAGAGAAAAATCTATCTCTTTACTTCCTATTATCTATATAGATAATGTTCCAAAAGATTTAAAGATACTTTACATAGCTACATGCATATCCATGTTTATGACAGCACAATTCATAAGAAAGTCTAATCTTGGAAAGTCTATATGTACATCAACAGATGCATGAATAAGGAAAATATGGTATTTACAGACAACGGAGTAGTACTCAGCAATAAAAATGGATAGACACTTGTAGAAAGTGATTATTTCAGACAAGTAGAAAACAAGTTATAGGATGAAAGGGGCAGTAAAGAAAATCATGCAAATCGCAGAAAGTAGAAAAACCACTAGAGAATGAAAAAAAAAATGAGAGATAGATTATAAAATGTTCAAAGGTCAAATTACTAGAAACCTTGTTATGTCAGACAGAATATAAGTTTAGAAACACTAATATAAAAGGTTAGTAGTTATACTCATATTAAACATACAAACAACCAGGCTTAGTTCTTTTTTTTTTAATCTTTGTTTGTGTCAAAATACTATGGAAGTGACATAAAACACTTTTAAGATTCAAGTGGAAATCATTAGATAATCATTATTAGATTCTAAAAATACTCACATTAGTAATGAAAATTTGTTATAGTGATATTTCTTGTTCTGCATAAAAAGAGCAACCTATCATGCAGCTTAAATATGACAACAGAGCATCTTTTATACACTAATAACGTATTTTTTCTTTGCTCTTTATGGCATGAAAATCAAACCTGAGCAATTAACATTTCCTAGTCACAAGTATATACATATCAATCATTTCAACACAGTGACATTTTAAAGACTAGAATTCAACATCTATGACACACTTATCTTTGTGATTTACAAACAAACAAGTATACACATGGCAAAAATAGATGTATAGTAATTGGTATCTGTCTAATAAAATGGTTAAATTATTCTTAGTTGGCTAAAAGTATTAGGACCAACAGGTTTCTGAATCATGTACTGGAAGTATCTGTGTTCTTACGTCTGCACAAGAGAGAATATAAATAATCCATGGGTGTTATCTGCTTGATTTTACATTAGATAAAAATATTCTTTCAGAATTTAATTGCTGAAATAACTTTTGGTAATGGTTTTTCAAATTTATTGTTTTAAAAGTTAAAAAAAATTATGTTAAGCAAAATCTTATATATTCGGGCATATAAAGCAAGTCTACCAAACCTGTGAAATCTATAGCAAGTAAGTGTGTCAAAGAATTACAAGTATTTCTCTGGATGCCAATTGTATTTTCCCAGTTGCTCAGTGTAGATCACTCGGAGACATGGTTGCTATATAAAAGGAGAGGAATATGGTGATTTCCAGGTCGTAACTGAAGGTAGTAGGGAACATAGAGATTTTTTTAAAAACCTAAAGCCACATTCATAGCATACAAATAAAGAGAAGGAAGGAAAGTGGAAGGGAGAGAACAGGAATTCAAAATGGAAGATGCTCTAGTTTACATCTCAAACCCCTACCCCAATCATTTAATTCATCATTAAACACTATTGAAAAAGCAATGAATAATAAAAAAGGAATTCATGGACCTCACACATAGATACAGGTGAACAAAGGGAACGAATGTAGGCAGAAGGTATATAGAACACTTAGCCAATGAAGTCAAGGAAATGCAGCGTTTTCTATTCCACAAGAGATTCTTCTCAAAGAGATTATAGAAGACACAGTTGATTTCATAATACACAAAAACAAATACATAGTTTAAAGTAAAGCTACTAAAAGAAAACTTAAGCCTCATCTCAGGAAATAAAGTAACTTTAGGTAAAAGTATCAACAAGTTATAAAAGTGTTTATTCCAATAGGTTTATTATACATTTCTGAAAATATAGTAGAGAAGTAATTAACAAAATAGCATAAGTATGGTTGAAAATATTTATTAAGCATACTGTGCAAAGGAGAGGAAATTAAAGAAAATTAAAAACAAATTATAAATTATTTCTCAGGTAAGAAGTGGTGGAGGGAAGGGAAATATACACTTTACTACTGAAAATATAGCATTATAGTTTTATCTATGTCTTTTATTTTTATTTTATTTCATTTTGTTTTTATTACTTTTTAAAAATTTTATTTATTTATTTTTTTCTTGTTTCGGAACCCTTGCTTGTCTATTCACTCATTTTTATGGCTGACTCAGCCAGCCCCAAGGGCAGGGCTGGCACAGCATGTGGTGCCAGGGATCAAAGCACGGTCCCCGAAGCAGCCCAAGCCTTCCCAAGCAGGCGCTTTAGACCACTGAGCCATCCCTCCGGGCCCTGCTTTTTATTACTTTTAATAAGAAATAGCAATATGATAATTTCAAAACATGTTAATAGTACATTCACAATAATTGACACATTGCATGTTGTTGTACTCATACTACTTATACAGAGCACAGAATGTAGACATGATAAACTTTCTAATCGATATTAGTAAGGAAAGAAAAAAAAATTCTTCTCTTTGAACTCAGAGGAAGTAATTGCATACATAGTACAATGTTCCATAATTGCATTGGGTTACTGGTGAAACTGGAAATGTTGGAGGCTGTGGATTTAAGCCTCTTACAGCTCATCATACTAATATAGCTCTGCATTTTATGCCTCATAAGTAAGCTTTACCGCTGGGTGATCAAGGACAAGTTAAAGCAAGACATATAAAACAAAATATTCATCTTTTGTATCTTCCAAGGTCAAATCCCCTCAGGATTAAATTTGGAACCATGTACAGTGCTTTGTAGAATTGTTGTCAGCATCAGCCTTCAGGACGAGTCACGACCATTGCTTCACCAGTTTGCTTTCTGTGAAAGCTTGGGAGAATGTTTATTCTCTCGTTTACTCTCCTTAGACACTGTATACTTCATTTAACCCTTCTTCTGAGGTCCTATAATCTCCTTAAACAGAAAATCTGGGACACCACTGAGTTATAGCACAAGTGCTCTTATATCCTGAGTCCTCACTGGCCTTGAAGGCCTAGAGCCAAAATGTTGACTATCCTCGTAGCCCTTCTTGTTCTCCAATTTTTTGTCTGTTAACTTACACTCTCAATCCTCCAGCAGAGAAGCATCATGATAATACTATTGTATAACATAGGTAATTAAGGTTAACATCACTGTCTTTCTGATTATCAAACATCTTAGACTTAGCTTAAAATTGGTATTTTCTATCAGTCACTGATATTGTAATAAATCCCTACAAAATGTGATAAAAGCAGTTACACATTTTTACATAGACATTTAGAAATCCAACAGTGCACAAAATTGTAGCCTGTCAAGCCTATGGCATTTTGCCTAGTTTGTTCCTCTCAATTAATACCTTTTTGTTGTTGTTAACAAACCACTTACCTGAGAGAAAGTATAGCAGTAACTGAGTTAACATTAGAAGCAGGACACATCTAAATACCAGATTGACAGGAATGCCAAGCATAGTTTTAGTGTTGCATGTTGCTATCATCAATGTGAAAAACATTTGAAGGTTCTTAGGACTAATATCAGATTAATCTTGTGTACATATGTGCATGGTTTTGCTCCTGCTATGTTTCCTCTCTTTTCTGCTCCCAGTCACTACATTGTTTAATTGATAAGTCTTTGATTTTCGTTCAGCTCTGTTATGCCCTTCCATTTTATTTCTTCTTTAGAGTTCTTACCCTAGGGAGACCATGCACTATTTACACATGTAGGTCTGGTTTATTTCACTTATGACTATATGTTCCACATATATCCATTTATATATGAAGTCTTCTAGTTTATCATTCTTCATAGTTGAGTAATATTACATTGCATAAAAACATCACATCCTTTTCAACCATTCTTCAAATGCTGGGAATTTTGGTTCTTTCCAAGATTTGGCTATTACAAATTGTGCTGCTATCAACATAGGTGCACAGATACTGCTATTGTTTGATGTTTTCAGTTCTTCAGGGAAAATTCCCAATAGGAGGATAGCTGGATTGAGTGGGATTTCCAGTTCTATTTTTTTGACGATCCTCCACACTGCTTTCTATAACGGTTGCACCAATCTGAATTCCCAACAGCAGTGGATAAGGGTTCTTTTTTCCCCACAGCCTCTCCAAAATTTGTTGTTGGTTGTTTTCCTTATGATAGCCATTCTTTCTGGAGTGAGATGGTATCTAAGTGTTGTAATTTGTATTTTATGGATGGCTAGCTATGTGGAGCATTTCTTCATCTATTTACAGGCTTGCTGAATTTCTTTCTCTGAGAAATGTGTGTTCATTTCAGATGCCCATTTCTGGATTGCGTCTTTCAATTTTGGGACCCTAATGGTTTTTTAGTTCTTTATAAATTCTAGATAGAAGACCTTTGTCTGAATACTTATTAGTTAAAACCTTTTTGAAATTTGTGGGTTGTCTTTTCACTCTGTTGGTAATTTCTTATGACGTTCAAAAACTTCTTAGATGGAGAAGGTTATATTTGTTGATGCTTTCGAGTGTTAAATGTGCATTTTGATTTTTGTCCATGAACATTTTGCCAACCCCGATGTCTTCAAGATTTCCTCCAACTTTCTCTTCCAGGAGATTTATTGCTTCTCTTTTAATGTTTAGATTTTTAACCCATTTTGACTTTAGTTTAGTGCATGGTAATAGACTTGGGTCAAGTTTTAGTTTTCAGCATGTAGAGAGCCAGTTTTTCCAACACCATTTGTTAAAGAGGCTATCTTTCTTCCAGTAGGCATGTTTGGCCACTTTTTCAGAGATAATATGACTGAGTGTGATTGTATATCCTTCTACATCTTCTAATCTATTCCACTGATCCTCAGGTCTATTTTTTGCCAACACCATGCTGATTTTATTACTGTAGCTTTGTAGTATAAGTTTAGGTCAGGAATTATAAAGCCTCCTGCCTTGTCTTTGCTGCCCAGGATTGTGTTTGCAGTTCTAAGTCTTTTTGGTTTCAAATAAATTTTAAGAATGATTTCTTCACGTCTGTGCGGTATGTTGATGGTATTTTGATAGGAATTGCATTAAATCTGTGTAACGATTTAGGAAGAATGGCCATCTTCACAATGTTGGTTCTTCCTATCAAGAAGCAAGGAGTATCTCTCCATTTTCTAAAATTCTCTACGATCTCTTTTCTCAGAGTACTGTATTTTTCACTGAAAAGGCCTTTTACTTCTTTAGTTAGGTTAATACCTGAATATTTCCTTTACTTCAGTGCTATGACAAAAGGCACTGTTTCTCTAATTTCTCTCAGTGTGTTTTTTATTTGTGTAGAAGAATGCTATAAACTTTTGTGTGTTGACTTTGTATCCTGCTGCACAACTGAATTTGTGTATTAATTCTAGTAGCTTCTTCGTGGAGTGTTTTGGGTTTTCCAAGTAGATTATCTGCAAATAATGATAATTTAACTTCTTCTTTACCTAGTCTTATTCTTTTTATTTCTCTTTCTTATCTAGTGGCTCTGGCTAAAGATTCCAGAATTGTGTTGAATAGGAGTGGTGATAGAAGACATCCTTGCCTTGTCCCAGATCTGAGAGCAAAAGTCTTCTGTTTTTCCCCATTTTGAATTATGTTAGATGTTGGATTGTTGTAGATGGCTATTATCAGGTTGAGGTAGAGGCCCTCTATTCAGATTTTCTGTAGGACTTTGAACATGAATCAGTGTTGGACTTTGTCAAAGTCCTTTTCTGCATCAGTGGAGATGATCATGTGATTTTTGGTTTTGGCTCTATTGATATAGTGTATTGCATTTATACATTTGAATATATTTACCCATCCTTGCATCCTTGGGATGAATCATACCTGGTCGTGGTGTATAATCTTCTTGATGATGGTTTGTATTCTAGTGGCAAGGATTTTATTAAGGATTTTTGCATCTATGTTCGTGAGAGAAATTGGCCTGTAATTTTCTTTTTTATTTGCATCTCCTTCTGGTTTTGGTCTCTGTGTAACACTTGCCTCTAGGAATGATTTTGAAAGTATTGTTTCCTTTTCAATTTCATTGAAGAGTTTGAGGAGTATTGGGATCATGTCTTCTACAAATTTCTTGTAGAATTTGGTGGTGAATCCATCAGATCTTGGACTTTTCTTTGTTTGTAGGCTTTTTATTACACTGTATTTCATTAGCTGTTATTTGGTTATTGAGAGTTCTTATATCTTCTTGATTCAGTTTGGGTAATTTGTACTTTTCTAGGAGTCTGTCCATTTCATCTGTCTTCAGTGCTGTGACAATAAAGATTCTCAAAGTAACTATATATGATCTTCTGAATCTCTGCTGAATCAGTAGTAATTTAACATTTTCCGTTCCTTACTGCTTGAATTTGAGTCCTTTCTTTCTTCTTTTTGATGAGGTTAACTAGGGTTTTATCAATTTTATTTACTCTTTCAAAGAACCAGCTTTTTGATTCACTAATTATTTGTATTGTTTTCTTTGTCTCAATTGAATTCATTTCTGCTCTAATCTTTATAGTTTCCTCCAGTCTTAGGGCTTTTGATTTCATTTGCTCTTCCTTCTCTCATTGGTTTAGGTACTCCATGAGAGTATTTATTTTTTTCTGCTCTGTTTTCTTAATGTGTGATTTCAAAGCTATTAATTTCCCTCTAAGAACTGCTTTCATTGCATCCCATAAATTCTGGAAGGTAGGTTTGAATTTTCATTTAATTCTAGATTTTGTTTAATTTCTTGTTTAATTTCCTCTGTAAGCTTGTGGTTGTGGTGAAGAGTGTCATTTGATTTCCCTGTATTTTTGGAATTCTTGTGGTTTCTTTTGTCATTTATTTCCAGTTTCTTTGCACTGTGGTCACTTGTGTCTATTTTTGTTTTCTTGCATATATGTAAGCATGACCTTTGAACTAATATGTGGTCTATGTTAGAAAATTTCCCATGTACAGCTGAAAAAATTGAGTATTCTGAAGTGGTTCATTGGAATACTCTGTGAACGTCCTGTAATTTCTGTTTTCCTAGTTCTAGTTCCGTTCTGCTATTTCTTTGCTAATTTTTTATCTGCTTCGTCTTTTTTGGATAAGGCGGTGTTAAGGTCTCTGGTAAAACTTGTTGTATTGGATATTAGATTTTTCATGCCCATTAAGACATGCCTTATATAACTTGCTGTTCCGTGTGGGTGCATACATATTCATGAGTGTTGCTTCTTCATCTTGAATTTTTCCTGTAACCAGCATGTAGTGGCCTTCTTTATTTCATTTGATAATCTTGGTTTGAAGTTTAGACTGTCTGTAAACAGCATTTCTATCCCTGTTCTTTTTTAGACCTACTGGAGCATGTAGTATTGTTTTCCATCCTTTAACTTTTAGCTTATGAGTTTCTTTATGAGTTCAGTGTGTGGATTGTGCATCCTTTTCCACTCTGCAAATCTATTTCTTTTAATTGGAGAATTGAGTTCATTTATTTCGATGGTTATAATTGAAATGTATTGACTTATGATTGACATGACGTTTACTTACTACTGTTTACCCTTCTTTCTCCTGAGTTTAACTGTGTACTCTGTTTGGTGGGATCTTTCTGTTCTCATGTCTTGAGTTTGAGTCATTTTGATCCCTGTCTGAAATAGTTTTTCATATACAGTGTAGGGTTGGCTTTGATGTCATGAAATTCTTTAGTTGTGCCTTGTGACGGAAATATTTCACTTCTCCATCATATACTTGAAAGAGAGTTTTGCAGGTTGTAGCAGCCTGGGCTGAAATTTTTTTTCATGGAGGACTTAAAGCACTGTGCTCCTTGCTCTTCTTGACTTCATGGTTTGTGAAAAGAACTCTGCCATTATTCTGATGCTTCTTCCTTTAAATGTGATCCCTTTCTTTTTTCTGGAGGCTTTTAGTACATTATTGTTCTGATGAATTTCTGGGATCTTGAATATTATTTATATGTCTGGGTGTGTTTTTAGTCTGGTTGATATTATTTGGGTTCTGTGTGCTTCAGTTACCTGAATGTTGGATTGTTTTCTCATATTTGGTAAGTTTTCTGCTATTACTTCTCTGCACATATTCTTTTTATATCAGTTGTGTTGACTCCTTTTTCTCATTGATTCCTTTTAATCTTTAGTCATTCAGTTTTGCATCTTGAAGATGTTGAATTATTTTTTTCTTGCATATTAGTTGTTTTTAAGAGATCCTCTGTTACCTTTCCACTAGCTGCAACTATGTCTTCACGATCTGAGACTCTATCTTCACTTTCGTTCATATGGTCTTGCCAGCTTGTGATTGAGATTTTATTTTCTTGTATATCTCTTTGAATCTGTTTCATGTGATATATTTCTTTCCTATATTTCTCAATCAAGGAATCTATCATTTTTCTATACTCCTCTAATTTTTTATCAATGCCTTCTATAATAGTACTGAAATATCTCATTATAGTTATCCTTTGTCTCTCTAGTTCAGAGATTATTTTTGTTCTTTTCTCCTCTGTACCCTTCTGTAATTGTTTCCCTACTTTAGATGCTATTAATTTAGAGATGTCTTTTTTATCTTCAGAGGTTATTTCTGCTCTGGTTTTCTCTATACATTTCTGTAGGTGTATGTATACTTCAGAGTCTATTAATTCGAGCATTTCTTTTTTAACTTCAGATGTTTTCTCTCATCTGATTTTCTTTGTATGTTTTTGCACTTGTCTGTCTACATCAGAAGCTACTAATTCAGAGATTTCATCTGTATGATTCCCATTTGCTTCCATGGTAATGTCTCCTGTATTTCTCTTGAGTGGACTCAGGACCTGTGATTGGATCTTGCTCCTTGTCTTTATCAGTTTTTATAGCAGTGATCTCTGCACTTTGGTCAGCTTATACAGTTAGTGCCTATGGAAATTTGGGTCTGGATCCTCCAAGCTTGTTCCCCTCCAGACATGTCTGGCTGCGGGTCAGATCTCAGGCAGCTGGCTACCAGGAGGTCCCTTGGGTCAGTATGGTGGTAAAACGCATGGGGATGGTGGGTGGCTGTGTGGGTGTTGTAGGTAGCTAAATTTGATAGAAATATTATAGGCAGTCAGATAAGGCCAAGCCCTCTAGGACAATATCGAAAGCAACTTGACTATGCAGCTTTGCAAGGGACAGGCACCTGTGGGCCAGACCTTAAAACAAAAGAGTAAAGAAATGCAGCCACCCACTCACTTAAAGTTAAGTATCAGGGATTGATATTCTAAATGAGTATCATCATCCTAGAAGAGCCTGAAGGAGTGAGAAACTCAATCACAACAAAAACAACCCTTATTCCGTATTCATGCCCGCTTGCTACATGACTTGCTTCCCAATTTGCTCCCCAATTTCCTCCCGATTTAATCAATTTTACCTGAACAATGATGCTTGTAATCTCATTGGTCAATCATGGATTTGCCCCACCTCATGATCACCTAAGCAAGTTCTAGTTTTACCTTAGGTCCTGTCACATGGTTTTGCCCTATTAGACTCCCTAAAGAAAGACAATTTTGGGGGGCAACCCATTCGGGCCCCCCCTATGTTTCCCTCTTGGACAGAAGCTTTCTTTCCCAATAAATTTTCTGTTCTAAACCTTCATCTCATTCCTAAAATTCATTCTTTGGTTTTAGAGTACACAAACTTATCTAAGTGTTTTTCAGGTTAAAAGATCAGTTTTTCTTCCTGCACTATGGGGACTGTGGTGTAGTCGGGATTCAGACAGTTGTCGATTTGGGGGATGAATGCAGGCTGAGAGAGTTCTTACCTGGCCATTTTGAGGCCTGGTCAGGAAGGTGGGTGGCATCAGAGTTCCTGCTGTTAATGAGTCAGGGAATGGACTGGGGTTGAATCTGACCTGAAGCCTTGTTGGGAGGGCAGGTGTATTCCAGCCTGGAGTTCCTGGATGGCCGTAATTTGAACTGGCTGCAGTCAAGATGGCCACAAGTCTGGGCTGGAGTTCAGGGATGGCTGGCCCGTCCCGGTTGGAGTTTGGAGTATCTCTACCTTTTAATGCTTTTTATTTTTAGAAAAATAATTCAGAACTCAGTACTGTTGATAAAAAGTCTGATTTTTTTCTGTTAAATACAGCAAACTTATTTAGAATATTATTTTAATTAGAGTCACAATTTTATTTTGAGAGTCAATCAATATGCAGAGTTTGTGAGAAAATTCTGTCTTTACAGTGCTCATTTTTAGGTTACTGGAGTTTGGGTGATTTAAAAACTTTGTATCTAGCTTTTTTATCACTTGAAAAGTATAATACACTTAATATTTTTAGACATATAAATATCAATTCATTAAAATGTACTGCCTCTGCTATAGTACTCTTCAGTTCCCATGAATATTTAACGTTTTATTTAAATATTTGGGGGGCTGGGGAGATAGCTCCGAGGCACAAGTGCCTGCTGGGCAAGTGCAAGGTCGTGAGTTCGAACCCTGGTCCCACACACACACAAAATAAATAAATAAATAAATAAATATTTGCTGAAAGTTTCCTTAGAAAATTTTGAGAAAACTTAAGACTTTTGGTGTGTGATTGTTTGACGTAGTCATAACTACACTGTTAAATAAAGCAGGTTAAAAATCCTCTGGCATATTTAATTGTTCTTCAAGGTCTTTTCATATATGGTAGAAAATACAGAAGGATAACAATATTTGATTAGCTTCATACCTAAATCATGATTCATCTTTGTAAAAAAGCTAGTAAAAATAGTTATTACTCATATTTATAATAATGCACATTTTTATTTATTTAACAAATATAGAAAGTCTATAGGAATACTTTTGAGAACTCGTTTTGTTTTTTGTACCATTTCTGAGTGCATCTGTTTTCAAAAAGAATTTTATGTTTTCTTAGTTCTGGAAATGTTCTGTGACTACAGTGAGCTGTTCTGAAATACATAAATAATAAATAAAGAATCTAACAGGATTCAACACTGCTGGCTCCTCCTGGATGCAGTCGCTGAAGCAGCCCTCTGACCTAGCTTGGTGCCTTGTCTGTACATCCTGTTCACACATTCCCGTACTCCTAGTACACTGTGTTTTACTTCATGTGATTTAATAGTATGGAGTGAGAGAGAAAAAATTTGCATACATAATTACCCAAGCATCACATAAATATTTTAAAGCTATAACTTTTTTTTTTTTTTTTTTGTCTTTTTGAGACAGGGTCTCACTGTGCAGTTCAGGCTGGCCTTGAGCTCACTTTTGTAGCCCAGGCTAGTCTCGAACTCACAGCGATCCTCCTGCCTCAGCCTCCCGAGTGCTGGGACTACAGGCGTGCGCCACCACGCCCGGCTAAAGCTATAACTTAAATAATCCAAGCCCACAGTGGTGTTTTGGTAATTCAATATTTTGAAAAATAACAAAATTTTATTGTATTGTTTAAATAGCAATATTACAGAGTAGAGGAACTTATGATGCAGTGTTGCTCCTTTAAGCAATTTGTGACCAAGCAGCTTTCTTTGCAAAAACGCTTTTTTGTGAAAATGTTGCTTCTGTATTTATATTTCATTGAGCTCTCACCCATAGTATTTAACTCTTGCTATATTTCTTTCATTCCTTTTCCCTTCTATAACACATCTCCCTGTATTCTTTTGCTGACTTCTACAGCATTATACCAATCTATAGGAATATGTTACAGAATAAGACAAAATATGTCTGAGAAGAAAAAGACAAATTGAGTGGAACCTCTATAGTCAGGAATTAAACAAATACCAGAAACTTTCGAAAATAACTGCATTGCCTCAATAAATACATTTTTATTATTGTTTTATTTAGTAAAATTCATGGGAGATTTTAATTTAATATTCTTCATAAAAACTAAAAGTAAAACTCCACAATTCTTTCTGAGCAAATTTGTTGTTAATTTGCAACAACAAGAAAAAACACTGAAATGACACCAAGGATGTGGAGGTAGGTATATTTATGTTGATGATTATTGATAGGGATCATTCCCAAAATATCTGGCGCTGATCACTGGTGCTCTAGGGCTTACATAGGAAAAAGATGCAGGAAGAACATAGGAGAAATGGCTTGTCCTCTGGGGATTGTTTATACAGTGTGCATGTAGTGCATGTGCTATACCTCACAGTGAATAGCTGTTCCTAAGAGACAGGAACAACTGAAACTGGAATAGAAACTATTACCAGGGCATTTGACAAACATAACTATACTAGTCATGATATTTTACCCCCTCTTTTAGTTCCCCTGATAAGACTTTGCCGGCTGTATTACATGGTATCTTTTGGACAAGTTCCAACCAGAGGCAGTGATATTAGAGTTGGCAGTGATCTTAAGAATGGCCTCCAGCCAAAGACCCCAAGAGTAAGTTTCTCCTCCAAGACCTTATCATTTGTTTGCCTTGTTACAGCGGAAGTGGACTCTGAGCAAGGACTGAAGGAGTGAATCTGATTTAGGAGAATGTCAGATGTGTCTTGGACATTATCTGCAATGACACAAAATCAAAGGCAAGGGGACAGAACAATCTAGTGAACTCTGTCCTCAGATTTCAGCCATTCATGAACTGGTGAGCATCTAGAGTGATCAGAGCATAGCTCTAAGGGTGTTGTCTGTTCAGAGTGAACTGACTCATCTGGGTAAATTTTCCTGTGGACCCAAGGCTGAAATGCTGAAACTTATGGAGATAGTTAATATACATAGCTAGGTCAGATATGTGTGAGTTACAGGCTAAATTTTAATTTTTCTAGACTCTTGTGGCCTATATACTATATTCATTTTTCATTCGATATAGCCTTTCAATTTCTTCTACTACAAATGTAAACCAGTTGCCCTTACCAATGGTCAAAGGCAGGCCATATCTAAGGATAATTTTTTTTTTAATAATAGGAACCCACAATGTTTTGTTGTCTTCTTAGTATGTGTAGAGAATGGAAGATTGGAGCCAATGACGCTGGCATGGAAGCCTGAACTGGTTGCACAGCTACAGGTGCCAGCACAGCAGTTAGAAATTGCAGGACATATGGCTGGGGCAGGACTGATGGCTTAGGGCAGGGTGACCTAAACAGGGTGTACTCAGCATCTGCCCAGGGGTCCACACTTTGGAACAGTTCATTCCACTTCAGCATACAGCACCTAGACTATTAGATCTCCTCCATAGTGAGCTTGTCAGCTTCTTTGATCAGAAGGACAGTGCCTGTTAGAGCAGTGAGGCAGAGGGAGGGGCGGACCTCAGAGGCCATCGGGTGCTCCCCAAGACTGACAGTCTAAATAAACATCATTGTCAGGTATTGTAAAAGCCACCACCTCCAAGACACTTTCAGTTTCTTTTGTAACCAGTTTCTGTCAAATATTGAACCAGAGCTTTTGTACCTTTCCAGGAAGATCAGACATCAGAAGTGCTTTTTCTTTTTTTCTCTTTTTTTTTTTTTGTCTTTTTGAGACAGGGTCTCGCTGTGCAGTGCAGGCTGGCCTTGAGCTCACTTTGGTAGCCTAGGCTGGTCTCAAACTCACACCAATCCTCCTGCCTCAGCCTCCCGAGTGCTGGGATTACAGGCGTGCGCCACCACGCCCAGCTCAGAAGTGCTTTTTCAAAGACTACATAAGCTTTAAACCTCTGTGAGGTTGCATCCGCATCAGTTGACTTTTGAGTACAGAACAGGGAATTTTTGGAAGAGAGGATGGCTAATAGGAACCAATGGAAGAGGCCAGTTCTGAAGTTCAGACAGGTGTACCAGCAGACTAGGGGGCAGAATCCTGAGACAACATATATGGAGGGCAACAGCTGCCATATATGCACTGGTAGCTTGGAGATCTTAAACTGACTCTACAGGCAGGAGCAGTGGATTTCAGTAGTTTGACAGTCTTTTCTGATAGGATGTTCTAGTTCAGGGGGCAGTAATGGAGGTGGAAGGGACAGATATATAGGCTGTCTCAGAGAAAAGGTGCTGATGTCTTGGCCAAATCTGTTGTTGGAGCCTCCCCCCACCGAAATAGTGATAGAGTTCTGATACCCCTATGGAAACTGAGTGCAAGAGAGCTGGTCTTCTGCCTCAGTATCTTGCCAGTTGAACAGGTTTGCATCAGCAAAGCAGAGGAAGGCATATTTTAATACTTGGTGGCCAAGGTGATCAACAGTGCATCAGGTTGATGTGTACCTGTATGCCTGCTTATATTTACCATGACATCTGACAGTAGTAACAGGGATCACAGGGAGGTGGTATGGTTTATGACCTAGCCCAGAGGTGAGTCTTTCTGAGAGCAGAGGTTTTGGAACTTCATAATTGTGGTTCTCTGTTCAGGATGATTCAGGCAGCATACTTCTTTTTGGGAAAAGCCAAAATTGAATGCATAGAGTTAAATGAGAGAAGGTCTGACTGGCTTTGTGTGAAAGAGATGTCTTTCCAGGTTGCAGGTTTGTGCTTGTGCTTGACAGAAGAAGTGAGAGACAAGAGTCCCAGTTGTCCCATTGTTGGTAACTATTTTCCCCAAAGGAACTTCTAAAGACAAAGTATTCTATTTCCTTGTCTCCCAGAAAAATCAGAATTCTATAGATGAAAATTTTAAAATAATCTTTGCCTGTCATCCCAGAGGTTGAAGAAACTTCAATGTTCCCTTCACCCCAAGTATTGCCCTGCTCATTGAGAATTTGCATATATAACTTTAGTGAAATTATCTTCCTTATGAATAAGCCACTCAGAAAAGATATATAGGGCTGGGCAGACAGCTCAGTGGCCTAAGTACCTGGCAAATACAAGGACCTGAGTTTGATCCCCAGTACCACATGCTCCATTGGCCCTCGAATCCCAGGCCACTGAATCTGGGGATCATGGTAGATAGCTGTAGTCTTCGCTTTGGGGAGGCTTAGACAAGAGGGTCACTTGGAGTCTGAGCTGCACAGTGAAGCCAAAAGAAAAACAAATAAAAGATCAAAAATAGTTTTTGAAAAAGAACTGGTGTATATAAGTAAGTTACATATAAAAATATAAAGTTTCCATAAACAATGAATATTTTTTATTGCTATTTGGAAGCCCTCCTACAACCTCGGAGATTAAATGTATTAATTTTTCATAATTTGCTTTGGGATTGAAAAGTTTAGAAGCATGTATTTCTACCATCTACCAGTTAGTCATAGAAATGCCATGATGTATTTCTCAACAAAAGCCTGTTACTGATAAAAATTATATTGAAATAATATCAATATGAAGTATAATTTTTAAAGCCACAAAGGTATCTTACAGATAAAAGAATGCATAATTTTGTCATTTTCAATAGTTACTTTTCTGAATCTTGCTGAAATGGAATTATAACAAACATTCACTAAGATTCAACAATGTTATTTGCATGAGAACTTCATTACATATAATTCTAAGGTTTCACTTAATTTCAAACTTCAAGCAATCTGCTGTGGAGTTAACAGAAATAAATGATTTTAAAATACTTCCTACGGTATTTTTGTAAATACACTTTTATTGCTAATTAACATTACTCTATTCTCAGTTTATGCTGTTTTGAATAAAACATTAACTTTATTAAATGTATTTTCATTAGAATACATTTAAAAATTTAATGGATATTCAAGCAACCTTCACATGTGCTAGCATAGAATCTAAATACGTTAGATTCTAGATATCACTGAAAAGTCCACTGACACTTTCATATAAGTGACAGAATTGTAGCTACAAAAATAAAAACTGGCATGCATATGTACATAGAACAATTGAAATATTTCACCAATACACAGACTAAATTTTTGATATCGAAATTTATTCTGAATAATGTTTTCATTTCAAACTATACTAATTCAAAAATAATTAGCTTTGAATTTTAGTTTGGAAAATACAGTCTCTTCAGAATTTACCAAAAAGAAATAACCCTTCAATTATCTGCTGAGTTTCTTTATGTTTTCCTTCTTTCCTTCACTAGACTTTTAAAACTTTGGTGCTAGATGAAGTCTTATTTACCACTTACTTCATGACAAGATATTTCTGTGATATGACACCTTTAATTTCTGACCTACATTATGTGTATCCTTTCCAGGCACTCCATTAACCTTGATCCGTCTCTAATCTGTTCCAAGGAACACTTCCAGGGAATACTTTCACTGGTGGACTTCTTAAGCATCTAATGTGACATTTAATCGCATTTCACAGAGACAAACAACCTCTCTATTTTGTATTTACTCAGTTAATTTCCACTGCAACCAGTGAAGCTGTGTAGTTCAGCTTTACAGATAAACATTTTAATATGCATGAAGTACCTTAGTTGCCTGGACATGTGAACCAGACCTTTATTAAGCTATGTTTGATGTTACATTTAGCCTCTAATTTTCAAATGACTATATTTGAAAGAGAAGCAAGAAAATATTGGATTTTAAAATTAATTAACTGTTAGGGGCAGGTGAGATAGCTTTGTGGCACAAGTGTCTGCCTGGCAAGTGCAAGGTCGTGAATTTGAACCCCAGTCCCACAAAACAAACAAACAAACAAACAAACAAACAAATAAATAAATAAATAAATAAATAAATAAATAAATAAAATTATAGCTTGAGTATTTTTTAATACACTTCAAAAAGTTCATGTTGAAACTTAATTTTCATTGTAACAGCATCAGAAGTTGGGTTCCAGTTTTGATCATGAGGTTTATGTCCTCAAAAATAAATTCATGCTCTGTAGAAAGGTCTTGTGCAGGCAGGTTGGTTCTTGTCCCCTTCTGACGTATCATCGTCCCTCAACAACAGAGTCAGCCTTCACGGTATGCAGCTACTGGATGTTCATATCCAGCCCAGTGCTGCCAGTGTCACAATTTTGCCATTCACAGCCCTTACACACTTGTAAGCCAGTCCCTTGAATCAGATCCCTCGCAGAGGCTGAGGCTCTCCCTGGAGGATGCTCATACATTCAATAATCGACATAGATTTCACACAAATTTAAAAATTGGTATCTTGTTCAGGAATCTACTGGAATATATTGCTGCAATGGCTGCTTTTGATTTTTACATGAAAACATAACCATTTTCAGAATTACATTTATTGTCTTCTTTTTTATGCTATCAAGGTTCTCCAAGCAATCGTAATTCCTTCACTTAAAAACCATCATCCACCTCCACTATTGATACTGATGCCCTGGAAGAAAATTACAAAGAATAAGTGGAATGATCAGATCCCAAAAGACTCACTGTGAGGAAATTACAATGCTGACAAAAACACAATCATAGTAAGAAATTATGAGAACTGTGTCAAAAACATGGACAGGGCACCGGGAATGTGAGAAAAATGAATTCCATCTGGTTACTTGGGATGGCAGTAAAATAAAGAAATGCTATATGATTTGAAGTCATTCAATGTAGAAAGATAAGGATAATTAAATATGTTACTTTCACTCTTCATGCATTTTCAAGCCAAAGCTAAAGTACTTTTTAGTTTATTGATTGTGACGAGTTATTTTATTATGTTCATTATAAGGGATTATCTGAGCCAAAATTCACTAATATACATACACACTAAATATATCTATATCTACACCTACATCTATATCTATCTATGAAATTGTTAGCATCTTATTTAGAAGTAAAAATGTATTTATTTATGTATTTTTATGCATTTGGTTGGTTGTCACAGGATCTCACTGTATAGCTCAGATGCCTGGTGATCCTCCTGTTTACGGCCTGGGGCAGGGCTGGGGCAGCATGTGGGGCTAGGGATGTAACCGAACCAGGTCATTGCACTTGCCTAAGCTTGCCTAAGCAGGAGCTTTAGTCTGTTGAGCATTCTCACCAGTCCCACGAATGTACTTTTAAAGCACATGCTATAGCTACAAACTATACGTTAAATTGTTTATATTTCTATGAATTTGGGAGTTCATGATTTCTTTCTTTTTCTTAGTGTCTGACACACAGATATTCGCAATATACTTCTGTTAATTCTTTTAAAAAATTTCAATGTTTCAACCTGTGTTATAGGAATTTTTATTTTAGGTATCTATATTTTTGTTATGAAATAAGCACAAAAATATCTAGAATGTAAATATATATGTTACATATATCAGTTTGTCTGTCTGTCTGCCTACCTAGAGAGTAGGAGAGAGGAGTGAGAGTTATTACATAACTTGTTGCTTCACTTCAAATTAAGTGTCCCAGGCTTGCTTCTGCACACCTAGTATGACAGACATGATGGCTCTGTACTTATGTCAAGATACTTGTTCACAGGAAAAATGTTTTATATATATTCAGTGTAGTTTATTAAAAGCCAAACAAAACAACATGCAAATTAATTTACTAACTGAGGCAAAGCTATCATTTTTCTTAAGTTAAAGAAAAATAAGATAGAAAATTGTAAGTCCCATAATATAGGTAAAAAATATACATGAATATTTTATCTCTTTATCTCCATGCAACTGTGGTTGCAAGAAAATACTATTTACATTCATGAGGAGAGAATATGATACCCTGAAGAGTAGTTTGATGTTCCTATTTTTCTTTTCTTTCCTTTTTTTTTTTTTTTTTCTGTACTAGGGATCGAACTCTGAACCTTGAGATGTTTCTAAGAAATAACAGTTTTGAAAAATACTACCAAGACTATGATTTTGTCCCAGTCACTAACATATTTTTATAGCTTATTCATGAACTAGAATGTTTAAGAAGTTTCTATAACAACTTCATGAAAATTATTTTGCAATCATATTTTTATCTCAGATATATTACATTAAATTTTCTACATTCAGCTTATTTTACTTCCAGGACTCAGATATTCAAAAGCAAATTATGGGATTAAAACTGTTTCCTAAAATGGAAGACATCAATATATAAATATATTATTTTGTGAAGATGAATACCTTTTAAGTCCATGGGATCTTTCATTGATTTCTCTTTCAATTTTGCAGTACTCTGCATTTTACTTTAAATCAATCAAAATCCCAAGAACCGAAAATTGAGAAGAAATTTTTGCAATGTTATTATTGTATTTTTCACAAATCAGTGTCTACCATGTGTAAAACTTTTTGTCCTTTTATGATAGAAGAAAGAAATGAACCTAAAGTCATGATTCCATATAACACTGTTTTTAATCATTGTGCAAGTTTGTTTGTCGTATACATACATCTTGGTTAGGAATGCTTAGAAGCAAAAATAAAATGGTCTTACATGAATTTGTTTGTATTTTTCATGCATGATATTTTTTTTTTATTCTTTCCAAGCCATTTACAGTTGTTGCTATATAATTTTAATACTTCTGTAATTATAGTTTTATTATTTCCTTGTGAAATCATCTCTCATATTTTAATGGAATTCCAAAGTATTTGACAGAAAAGCTTTAGTTCCTTAGCAAGTACATGTGAAAAAATTCATATTACGTCCTCTAATAAAATTCTGTAAGGTAGCCAGGCGTGGTGGCGCATGCCTGTAATCCCAGCACTCGGGAGGCTGAGGCAGGAGGATTAGTGCAAGTTCCAGACCAGCCTGGGCTACAAAAATGAGCTCAAGGCCAGCCTGAACTGCATAGCGAGGCCCTGTCTCAAAAAGAAAAAAAAAAAAAAACCAAAAAACTGTAAGGTAAGTTTCAATTTACATGTTTATTATATAGAAACAAATGAGGTAAAACAGTTTGAAATGATTTATCCTTAGATATACTTGAACCATGTGAAGTTCTGCTATTCAATGAATATAATTAGAACATATTTTTGTCATTCTTTTAGCTTTAAAACTATATAAAGTATTTGATTGTCAATCTAAATGTATTAAGAGAAAATTAGTGAAACCCCTTTATGTGTGTGTGTTTGGAGATGTTTCAAAAAAATGACTGGTACATATGCCAGCAAACAAAGGGGGAAAGACGCTGATGTAGGCTGGCACTCCCCAGTATACTTGCAGCCAAAGCAGAACGAAACCAGGAAGAATTCAAAAGCCAGTGTTTGTTTGAAAAGTTCCCTTCCACTAGAGTGGGAGAGGCCAACACTGGCATGGCCTAGGCATGTTGAGCCTTTCAGTGGAAACACAGCTTTGACTCTGGGGAACTTGCAGGCCTACAGGCTTTGGCTGGTACTAAATTCTTGGTTTTATTTCTGAGAGTGTTGGCTCCTTGCATTGAGTCATTGTGATATGTTCCACCTTCTGTTCTGTAATCCTACCAATAAACCCTTCTGTATGCATTGATTCCATTTCCCTAGAAAACCATAACCAATCACATTGGAATTACTATTGTTTTAGTGAAGCTGTTTTAGGTGAAAGTGAAAAGTAACTTTTTGTTATTGCTCTGGTTTTGTTTGTTGGTTTTTTGTGCTTTGTGGTACTGGGGATTGAATTCAGGATCTTGTACAGGCCAGGCAAGCACAGCTCTGGTATTTTTGATTTATAAAATTTTGCTATTCTCAACAGAAGGATTTTATAAATTTGCTTCTTTCACTTTCTTTAAATTTTTAAAATTATCTTATAGAGGTAAAAGCAAAACAAACACACAAACACAGATAAGGCTATCATCAAATGTTTTGCTCAGATTACCAACCTTAATTTTCTTCCTTGTCCTCTTTACCTTTTATTTCTGAATTTATTTTAAAGAGAGCATCACAATAATATATAAGACAATGGTGATGGTACACATTTAAAAAAAGAAGATGAAAGATGTTTATACAAGTATGTAAGTATATATGAGGGGTAGCTGAGATGATTGTACTACTAATTTCTGTCAGTTTTCTGAAAGTAGCCATTAATGCTTAAAATGTTTACTTTGACTAACTCTGTATGCAAATATCTGTCATCCAAGCTAGTACCTAAAGGACAGCAGTGTGAAGTGCTTTAGCCTTTTTGTTTTGTGGTGTTGGGTATGGAAACCAGGATGTTGCACATGTCAGGTGGACATTCTACCACTGATCCAGTAACCCGAAGAGTGATGTTTCTGATTAATAAATGTTATTGATATTAGCATGATTCAAATTTCCAATTCTGCTTGCTGTTAATAGCAGAGCAGCATAAAGTGTTGAAAATTTCATGAAGCTGAATTCACTCAATCAATCTCTCAGTGAAAGGAGTTATTTTTTGTTTGTTTGTTTACTGGTTTGCTTTTTTTTCTTGAAGATCCTACATATAGTAGTGTTAGTTTGGTGTTAGAAGAATAAAGTTTGATTTATGTCATTTTATTTTCACTTAGAATAGCTAATTTGTCTAAGAACATGTTACTTGATCAAAATAACTTGTATCATTTTATAACTAGGCTTTATAATATATACCAAATTTTGTTTGGTTTAAGTATAGTATCAACAAAGGGGATGAGTTGCAATACCCATTGTTATATTAGTATTTAAAATAAACTCTGAAAGTACTATCATATTTACCCAAAATGGCAAATAAGTTTTCTGTCTACAAAATGGTCTAGTAGTCTGTTTAAAACAAAAATTTCATGTTTTTTGAATAACACAGTTTAACTTCATGCAAGAACAATATAATTTTCTACATGTAGATACATAAAGAATTATACATTGTCATTAAACTTGGTAATTATATTGGAAAAATATAATTGCACATTATAATGCATTTTCAGTACACAAGTAATTAAACTGACAATTATTTCATGAATAATTCACTTATACTTTAAATTTTTTCTTAAAAAAGCAACTGATGTCAAAGAATTATTAGAGACTTCAAATGTAACTAAAAACTTAGAGATTATTAATGTTGAAATTATTTAGTAGTTTTGCAGGACAAAATATGTTTATGTTTACATCTAGGTCTATATGTAGGTTTTTCTCTATCTCATATCTCCATCTCTATTTGTGTCTGTCTCTGTCTCTGTCTCTCTGTCTGTCTGTCTCTCATTCTTTCAATTATGTTTTCATCTGTCTATATCTAGTGCTACTTTCATAGCAATCTGTCAAATCTGTGAGTGATTTTCGTAAAGAACATATAGGAAAAATGCACCTAAATTTCATTAGCAGTATGTGATCTACATACACATGGGCTTTACACTGCTACAGAAAAGACCACTTTAATAGCTCAGCTTCCCTGACTTTCACAGGCTGTTCTTCAGCTAAGGCTTTTCACTGCTTGATTTGATTTCTGTGACTTGATTTGGGTGCTTTAGCTATATTTATTATGAATATTTTTGTAAATTTGGATTTATTTAATAATTAAAAGATACTCTAAGATATTTATAGTACAATTGGGTAATTCTAAAATGCTCCTAGAAATTTTAGAAATTTGCAATTTTAGTTGATTACACAAAATAATGGAGTTAAATATGTTACTATCATGATAGAAAACTATAGTTAACTTTTAAATGTTTAAAAGATTTTAATTAATTACAACAAAATAAATCATAACATTAAGTTAGAACAGCATTGTAACTATTAAAAACATCAGCTGAAAGTACTCCCCCCTTTCACTCCAAACACACCTATCCATTCTGTCTTTAGCTGTGCTCTCTCAGCTGTCTCTATGAACTAAACTGAAAATAATTCCTTCATAAAGGACAGACTAGGAAAGAGCGACCATGGCACTAGGCTAGATGTGCTGAGGGAGGGGGCTGAGGACGCTGTCGTCTTTTTCAGTCCTGCCTTTCCATCAAGTGGCACTGGCAGCAGCAGTCAATGTATTTCTCGTTTTCATTTTTTAACATATGTGTTCGGTGCAGGGTCTCCCTATGCAGCTCAGACCTGCAGTGATCGTCCTGCTTGAGCCTCCGCAGCACTGAGATCACATTCAATTGCCACCACACCCAGTCTCAGTGGCCTGGTCCACGGGTCAGGTCACGAGTCAAGGCTAGGCTGGCCCTGTATGTGGTACCAGGGATCCAACCTGGTCCTTGCACTTGCCAAGCAGGCGCTTAGATTGCTGAGCTATCTCCCAGGGCTTCAACTTATTTTTATTTTTTATCTCACCTTGTAAAGTCACTCATAATTGAGCACTACAAGAATTGCTTCAGAAGTGGGAAGAGTGTTTGGATACATGTTTCAGGTAAGGGTATTCTGAAGGACATTAATATTAGAGTGTCTTATTTGGTAATTCTTTAAATTTAAACCTACATTATATGCATTTAAATTAATTTAAACAAGTTATTGATATAGCACTCACCACAGGATATCAAATTATTATTAAATTTATTAGCACATATCTGCAACATATAATTCTGATATTCACTGTGGGGAGTTGGCAAAGATATACAACTTACCTTAATTATTTTGTTAACCCTTTTCCTTTGATTTTTTAACTTTCCTCCATCTTTTGCCCCTTCTCTATCTTTTGATCTTATGATCCTTTTCTTTTTACAAATGATCCATCTCCCTGTTCCCTATTTCATTTTATCTTCTAATTAATTTATATTCTGAGTTTTTCATATAAAAGAAATTATTTAATAGTTAAGTTGTGTATTTACTACATAACTTACCATATAACTCAGTTATAGATGTTGATAATGAAAGAGAAATAGATTACTTAACAAATATTTTTATGCACCAAAAATAATGGAACTATAAATGTAAGCAGCTATAATTCAGTACATTTTTAATTGCTCCATTATGGGTCAAAAATCTTTGCTAATATCTCAACTCATACAAAGACTGTAGACTTTAAAGTTAAGCAGAACTGACTTTAACACCTCATTTTGCCAACTTTGTAAGTTTAAACACTTGAAGATCTTCCCTGTATAAGTCACTCTCCACAAAATATAACTTATTCATTTAAAAGTGCTGATAAAACTGTGCCAAATCAAACCACGGCTATGGGGTCAGATACAAAACATAAAATACCAAACTGTAAATAAACTGGGTAGCAGCTAATGCAAAAAGTAAATGAGATCTATCTCCCTGTTGGTGCAGCAGATTGTTTTCTTCAATTTTATAAACAACAAACATATCTAGAATGTTTACATATGAAAGTATTTACGTTTAAATTCTTGAGACACATACCATCCATTGTTCATTAAGATAACATTATTAAATATGTACAGGTAGGTATCAAATTATATGTTTTCTACTTCTGCCACCAGAGTAGAAGGTAGAGTATATTTGGCCTAAAATACTTTCTATACTCATGGAAGATATTTAATAATTAACATAGAATTCTATTCAAGAGAAAATTGGCCTTAAAGAAAATGATCCATGTTTGTGGAGAAAATTGAAGATCATTAAACTAAGAGAATGGGGAAAATGGAAAACTAGATCTTAAAATCTGTGTCCACTAAATAGAATGCAGTTTCTTCTACTAAAGAAAACAGTTATCTATCTCAATTTGGTACCATTGTATATATTTATATGTAGCTATTGATTTCTCTTTAGCTTTGGTGGCAAATCTTCATAGTGTAATTAATTTAAATTTAATTTCACATTGTACTCATCACATAACAAGGCCTAGATTGATATTTGTATACTGTCAACATTCCTCCATCTAATGGACAGAGGCAATGACACTTTCCACATAAATTAGTGCAATTATCATTTTTCTTAGCTGTGCAAATAGGAAAATTCTGGTTTTAAATTATAAATTAACAACATCTGTTCTGGAGCAAACTGTGCTGTATTCCAATAAAGATCCACAGATTTGCCACTATATTTTAGTTTGTTCATTCTTGGAATATGCTGAACTCAAATAGAATAAAATGCTTGTTTAATCGACTATTTGTGTCTGTCTGCCTGACTATATGTGGGTGAGTAGGTACTGGATAACAACCACAAAGACATTCAGATGTTAATGTACAATTTTCCATGGGTGACTGGCCATTGAAATAAAAGAAGTAAAATCACAGACAACAGGTTCCTAAATTCCCCAAACATTTGACACAATGAACTTGCACACATAGGAAGAAACTTTGCATTATGAACATTCACAAGTGAGAGCAAATCACAGAAGTAGCTCACATGTCTGTTGCACACTTACAGTGGTTCTGCCATGTGGTTCGTGTCTAGTTCAATAAGGAACTTATATTATTTGTGAGTTGTTACGTGTTTTATGTCTTACATTGCATATTATATCAAAGGTATATAAGATAGTGTTAGACATATGAATGAATATGACTCATAAAAGTTCCCCAGGAAATCATTTGTAAGTCAGGGTCTTACCATATCTACTGCTAAAATATTTTTCAGATATAGAGTATGTATCAGTATCTCTATTTCTTAATGAATCCAGGGATCTTAACTTCAGGAAATGAGCTCTTAATTTATTCAGGATGAGCTTTGAAATTGTGCATTCACATACAAAATAAAAACATGAAGCCCTTTGTTCAAAAATTATTACAAATTTTGAAAAGATGACAGTGATACACTAAGCCAGGCTGTGCGAGAGAGCACAGGTGAGAATCCAAACATGCTGTCCCTGCATCTAACTTACAGTGCCGTGATTCCTTTAAGATCTGTGCTAGAAACCTTATCTGTGATTATCCTAGTAGATTTCATGTTACTCTTTATACAATAACTTATAGCTGAATCAGGCTCCTGATAGCAATTCAGTAGTTCATACCTGTATTGCGTCAACAACTGCTAAGAGAGACAAAGACAGAGAAAGAGACACAGAGACAGACAGAGAGACAGAGAGACAGACAGACAGACAGACAGACGGACAGACGGACAGACGGACAGATGGACAGACGGACAGACGGACAAACAGAAAGAAACATAGAAAAATATAGAAGATAAAATGATGTCTGTTAGTTGGATTACATCATTGCATTTAGTTTCATTCACTTCTTATAACACAACTGAATTTGTTTCATATTATGCTTTATATTTTGGACTATTCTTTCTGTTACTAGCAATGTGAACTCCCTCTTAATTCTTGCTAGTAACAATTAATTTGCTATCTTAGTTTCTGGGGTGCTTAAAATATGCTTGTCATCTTGCACATACTGTATAGACGTGTGAAGTTACATGGAAAGAAGGTAAATAAATAAACTTGTAGCTGCTTAATTCAAGCTGAATTAATATAGTGCTTGTGATCAAGACAGAGTTCATGAAATCTTTAATCTCATGAGACTCTCTAAAACTTCAGAAATCTTTAACTCATTTTTGGTGATCCTCTTTAGCTCATGGTACACCTGTTGTTTAGTACATTGATCTAACCTTGCAGATATACAGGTCTTTTTTTATCAAATATTTAAAATATTATCAATATGGTGCTTAAAGTTCCAAATCTACCTTTAAAGGAAGCATTATCTCAAATTTCCAAGTTATTCTGGGATTTGGTGACATGAATGGAGTTTCTTAGCTTTAACTTTGCCTTTCAGATCTTAGAGAGATAAGAAAGCCAAAAATGTACTATTTACTTCTTACGCAGCTACTGTATTCTCTTCACTGTTGTGTTGCCATTTCTAATCAACTTTTGCCTGACTTCTTTGTATCTATGTTTCTAGGTTTTTGTTAATTTATTCCTTTTTCTTCATTTCACTTTGGACTGTGGAATATGTGGTGTATATGTAAGTAAACATAGATATATAAATTGCCAAATTCGACCAGAAACAATTTTGCTGCAATTCTTGATTGAATGCAGTCTGACTATGACTTAATGACCCATATATATATATATATATATATATATACATACATATATATATATATATATATTAATTCATCATATCCAAATCTATATGAAGCACTCTTTAATCCATGCATGAAAGACTTCTTGATTAATACATTAGCATACAATCATGTCTAATTCTTTAGAAAATAATAGAATCATCAGGTTAATGATTTTTATGAGTACATACAATCACCATTAGTGTCATTATCATCATCATCATTAGTTTTTCTATATAACAGGCCCTTTGTTGTCAAAAATGGCTTTTTTTTTTTTTTTACTTTATGCAAGGAGTCTCTAAGTATGGCATTGCTACTGTCAACATCCAAATTTATAGAAACCTAAATTGTCAAGAGATTTTGCTAATATTCAAATATAGCCAGTATATTGAAAACATCTATCTTATATCACTGCTCCTTTACTGATACTCTAAAAATGTTGTAACAAATACTGAAAATGTACCTTTAAAGCCTTATTACAGTATGTTGCTCTTAGTTGTCTTTTACTTCAAACTTTTTTACTTATAAATGGTTATACAGGATTTTTACTAAACCTTATCAGTAGATCTTCAAAAAATATTTATTACTTCCTTATTACCATCAGTCAAATAATTTAACCTTAAAAATTAAAGGACAGTGTATTTAGAAGTGTGAGCTTTGGTATACAGAGCCAAAACTTCATCACACCATTGAGTTTCATTTTAGCAGGAGGCTTGATCCTAAGTATGTATTCATTTCACATAAATGGCTACTAACAGCAGAGCTACTTTTAGCATATCATATTGATATCTTTGTAGGGCGACCAAATTGTTCAGATTTTTCCCAGATCTTTTCCAATATTGATGTTGAATTTTTGCTTGTTTTTGTTTTATTTATTTAAATATGAAATAACAATGTATAACATTGTGACAGTTTCAGAACACATTAGTAGTACACTTCAGTATTTGATATAATGCATACTGTTGTTCACCTATTAGTTATACAAGGCATAGAGTGTAGATGTTATAATTTTTCAAATTGTTATTGGTACAACAAAGTTTCTTCTCATTGAGCCAAGAGAAATTAGTTGTATACATAATCCAAAGTTTGATAATCTCAGTAGGTTTTTGGTAAAACTGGCAATGTTGGAAGCTGTTGATTTAAGCCTTTTACAGCTCAGCATTCTAATCTAGCTTTCCATTTTATGACTTGTGGTTAAACTTTTCTGCTGGGTGGTTAAGGGCAAGTTTAACCATGACCTATATAGCAAGACATGTAACTTTTGTATCTCTCAAAGTCAGTCATATCCCCTCAGGATTTACTTTGGAATGATGTACAGTTGTTTATAGAACTGTTGTCAGTGTCAGCCATCTGGATGAATCACAACCATTGCTTGACCAGTTTGCTCTCTGTGAAAGCCTGCGAGAATGTTTTCTCTTTAAGTAACTCTTCTTTGGCACACTATGTATCTTCAGTCCCTTTCCTAAGAGACTAGGAAAATGCCATAAGATTGACTGGCTACAATTTTGTATATACTTAGATTTCCAAATATGTAAAAATGTGTAACTGCTTTTATCACATTCTATAGAGATTTATTAGAATATCGACAATTGATAGAAAATACCAATTCAAAGTAAAGCCTAAGATGTTTGATACTCAGGAAGACAGTGATGTCATGGTCAGGTACCCATGTTATAGAGTAATAGTATCACTAAGCTTTTCTTCTGCGGGGGTTAAGAATATAAGTTCACAGACCAAAAACTTAAAGAAAACGAAGGGCTACAAAAATAGCCAATATTTTGGCCCTAGTGCTTCAAGGTCAGTGAGGACTCAGGACAAAAGAGAACCTGTGCTATAACATCCTATAACTCAGTGGTTTCCCAAACTTTCTGTTCAAGGAGATTATGGGGCTACTGAATTTTTGGTTTTTTTTTTTTTTTTTTTTTTTCTTGAGAAATAACTTTATTTTAAGCCAACCAGGATGGTTAGTTTCTCAGCATAACAACTGAAATGAAAACAGAAAATGTCTACAGAGGTTAAAATGCACAAGTATTTCAATCTAGATCATGAAGAACAAGGACTTATGGTCTCCACGTGAAATTTCCTATGAGCATTGAAGAGCAGCATAAAACCTGGCAACTACGTCTTCATTTTATATCTGGCTTTTGATTATCTTAGATTTTCAGTTCTCTACTTAGTTCTGCACCTACGGATGTTATTGCAGTAAGGGAGGGCAGTCTCAAACTGCCAGTACAAGGCGTGTTAGCTTTAAATTTACCTAACTTATTTTATTACCATTCTACATGGAGGATACTAAGTATTACTAATGGATTTCCATCATTTGAAAGTATAATTGTCTACCAGCTTTTATGAAGTCTTGATCCAGACTCTCTGCAGTGGTATCTAAAAGTCTCCATCTTTGAAAACCTGCCATCACTTTGGTTGCAGGAAAAGTAAGTCCTTGCAGATAGATCACTATGTGTGAAGACTGTGTCCATACCAAGTGGGAGCACATACCCTGTGTGAGAATTGAGCCTGCCCCATTAAGCAGGAAGAATCTATCCTCTTAAGTCGTAAAGACTTCACCAGAACACCTGGCAGAACCTGTCATAGGCTCGGCCAGGGGTACCTACCCTGCTAGGTGTGTAAAACCCAACACTTGCCTTTGCTTCCTTTCTGTACTAAACCCCAAGATTTCTGTCAGACCCTCAGTGAAAGTGTTCGGTCTCCCTTACCTGTTCTTTCCAGTAGGGCCAGACTTAGTAAAGTTCCTTCTCCTACCTTTTATGACCAACCATCTCCTTTAGTGTTTTGGGAGAGGTGGCTGCATCCAATGGGGTGGAAACATAAAGGTTATAGCTCCAAGCCTTGAGTAAAATACAGGTAATATGGAAAACAGAGGAGGAATCTAACTTGTTCTGAGGGTGAAGTGGGCTAGAAAAAGAGATCACTTCTCAGTGCATTTCTTCATTTCTAATTCATCTGTAATTACCAGATTTTCTGATGAGATTTTCAGAAGGAAAATATGCCTAAGTAAAGGAAGAGAGAGTTTCTTTCTCATCTTCTGAAGATTCTGCAAGTTGAGTGAAATCACCTGGCACTATGTGACTAAACAGAAAACTTAATACCTTCTTAACAGGCACTTGTACACTGGAAACCTAGGATATGATATGAGTGTTAGAAAATAAACTTTTTGATGCTTAAATACTTTTTGATATTTAGGACAAAGTGGAAGTAGAAGTAGGTAAATTTCATTTTGTTTTATTTTGGTGGTACCAGGGATCAAACTCAGGGCCTTGCTCTTGCCAGGCAAGCACTTATTCCACTGAGCTATTTCCATGGACTGAGGGAGTTAATTTTAGAGGGATGGTAATTTCTAGGACTAATGAATGGATATCAAATAAAATAGTCTGTGACAAAGACTCTCTGGGCTTTAAGAGAAGGTACTTAATTATGTCATATATATATATATATAATATATATATATATATAGTATTTTATAAGTTTTGGATTTAAAATAGATAATCTGTCTACTCACAAAACCTAATTTAAAACATGATACATTTTTCTCTAGCTGATGTTACTCCTTTACAAACACTCGTTTTGTCATCCAGAACCTGTACTAAAACCAAGTTTTTGTTTTAAACATTCCCTGTAATGTTAAAGAGTGCTTCATAAATGAAGGCACCAACAAGAACTGCTTTCAGATGGTACAGAATTTGTTATTTCTTGAAGATTCTGTGGTTGACTGTAGAGATAAGAAACTAGCATCTTAAAGAAGGGAAGAACAATAAACAATGCTTAGGGTGGGTTGTAATCTGTTACTTAGGGATTCCAGAAAACTGAGATTTAAGAAGGCCGATAACAGTTTATACTGATTAAGATGTTGATAATTATCTCCTCCCTTCCTTGTAATCATTTTATTTAACAATTGTGTGAACCTAGTGTTAAACAAATAGTGAAGGTCAACAGAGGTTATAGTACTAAATAAAAAAAAGATGCTTCTGGAGCTCTGGATTCACTTTGAGAGAGATCTGAGTGAGACCTCGGAAGCTACATTCTTCAGGTCTCCTCCCCCTTTCTTTCAGCACTGGACCATAACATACAACAGTTGACCACTTCTTCAATAGGTACCTGCAGCAAGACACCCTCCCTTTTTACTACCAAAACCACTGAATGGACCAAGAAAAGCTTTACTGATGGTCGTTTGGCTTGCTGCAGCTGTTGAAATGAAGCACTTTACAGTCTTTGTGGCAGCAGAATAGACTTGTGCATGGTTCATATCAATACCGTGGCAAATAAGAAGCTCAGTACTGCCTCCTTCCACCATAACCCCTGCTTCCTCTGCTGCCTCCTGGACCATAATTTCCTCCACCATATGGTCTCCCTATGTTCCTGCTACCACCGAAGTTTCCACTTTTCACTGGACCATAGTTAGAAGGTTGCTGGTTTTAATTTCCAAAATCACTGTAATTTCCATTTCCATAATTTACTCCTCCATAATTGTCACAACTGTCTCAATAGACGCCATCCTGGTTTCCATATTCTCAGGTCCTCCACCACCTTATCCTCCTTTTCCTCCTCCATAACCAGGGCTACCTCCAGGTCCTCCTGTATATCCACGGTAGCCACACCAAATCTATGTCCACTTCCATCTCCATCAGATCCTCCTCTAAAGTTACTTGCTGGTCCTGGTCCAAAGTTCCTACTGCCACCAGTGAATCTCCAAAACCAAAGTTCCCTGTTCTTCAACTCCTGAACTTTGGACTTCCTGTATTTCTTATCTAGACAAAGCTTTTCTTCTGTATTATGACCATTAATGGTGTTGTATTTTTGTGAAACGATTTTATCCACAGGACATTGACCATAAAAAGTAACAAAACCAAAGCCTCTTTTATTTTTCCCAGACTGCCTATCAGTAATTATTTCAATAATACCAGTTTTTCCATATTCTTCAAAGTAATCTCGAAAGTGAAGCTCCTTCAGTATCCTTCTTCTTCTTCTTCTTCTTCTTCTTCTTCTTCTTCTTCTTCTTCTTCTTCTTCTTCTTCTTCTTCTTCTTCTTCTTCTAGTTGTCAGGATCTTACTACTAGATCAGACTTGCAGTGATCACCTGTTTACAGCCTCCCAAGAGCTGAGATTACAGGCATGCACCACCTGTCCAGGCTCCATTTCTTTCTCAGCATGCCCTGGGGGTGGAGCCTGCACTGCAGGCTTGGGGATTGAACCCTGGCCCCTGTCCCTGCTTGCAGGTGCTTTAATCCACTGAGATATTTGGCTAGCCTTTCCTCAGTTTCTTCTTTAATTCCACCACAAACAGGTTCTTTAAAAGTTTCAAATTTTAAGGGCCAGCGAGATGGTTCAGTGGTCTAAAGCACCTGCTTAGTAAAGCTTAGACAACTTCAGGGATCTCAGTTTGATCCCCAGCACCACATTGCTGCGCCAGCCCCACCCCCAGAGCAGGCTGAACCAACCATTAAAAAAAACAAAACAAAACAAAACAAAAAAAAAAAACTTAGAGAAAAATGAAATAGAAACAGTGCTGTCAACAAAGACTTTATAATACAGACTTTAGAAGAATAAAAAAATATGCATAGATAGTGGATGCAGCATAAACAGGTGGAGAACCTTCAGCTTCCCTCTCCATGAGTTAGTTCTCCATGACAAAGCAATTTTAAGAAGGCAGTTCAAGACTGTTGAATTCCACATAGAGGAATGTTCTTTGATCACAGGAAGGAGCCTCAGAGCTGGACCTACCCTGAGCTTTGAGAAAGAATCAGGAAAGTTGCAGATGCCCTAACTGGTTTCTTTCAAAGTGTTCAGCATGGCAAAGGATCAGACCTTGGTGTATTCTTTTCCAAGCATTACCACTGTGTGAACATGATATATATTGTACAATAAAATCTACTTCATAAATTATAAGATTTTAAAATCTTTGCAAAGATCTGGAATCAACATTTCTAATTGATGAAGTAGCCAAACAATAGTAACCAAAAGAAAAATAGCTGAAGGAAAGAGCTAAGCCTGTTGAGAACATTCTTAACACACTCCACTTGCCCTCCTTTAGTGTCTCCATCCATTCATTGGCTGAACTCTTTACATGAAATTTTATAAGGACAAATATTTTCCACACTGAGCCCCAGACCTTCTTCACTTATTAAATAAGCCTAGAAAACTATATTTCCAGTTGTGTAGCACTCCACTTATGAGAACTGGGTATGTCTTCTACAGCCATTAACATGATATAATCAAATCGCATTCTGAGGAGGCTTTAAAATGTGCTCAGTATTTCATTACAATGGCTTATGATCAGTAGGCCATGGGCTCTGCACATTTTTGTTTTCAAAACTTATTTTCTCATTATTTTTCCCTTTTTATCTTAATGTCCTCATAGTATATAATGACATACTTTGCTCACTATATCTGTGCATTTCTTCCTGCCAAACTCCCCTTATTTAGGCAGTAGTTTACATTGTTCTACAGACAGAACCATTAAATTTGAGAACATATTTTTGCAAAAAAGTTTAAAATATTAATTTTAAAAGAGGTATTTTATTTAGATGAAAGCTCAATGTTGTGGGCCATTCTGTGCACAGTAGTTTACAGGTGTGAATTGCTTCTTTACTACCATAAATTTCCCGCTGTGCAGCCCTTTGTTTGCTTCATGCTGCTTTCCTGTTCCATTGTGACTACAAAAATACCTGATTTTACCTTAATGTAATTTTAAATGCTGTTCTGCTTTGAATAATGTTTACTTGTAAGGCCCTTCTTGAAATAAAAGTGAATACAGTAAATCAAAGACAAATTCCACCCACTATACACTCCACCGAGGCTAGAAAGATTATAGGACTATTATATATTCTAAAATATATATAAATCATATTTAAATATATAAACATATATATGAATAGTTATAGGTGTGTGTGCACAACAGTGTTTTAATGTATCTGGAGTTTGATACGTGATGTATACATATCACTAATTAGAAAGTTTGGTGTAACACTGAAGGTGTTTGAACTGTTTCCAAACAACACAGTGTATTGAGGATTTATATCATTTCTTATATAACAATTATATATTACATAATATATTCATATCATATATTATATCTGTGCACATTCAAATCAGTGTGCACAGATATATATCTCATACTATAAGTCATTTAGAGATTATTTAAAATACACAGGATAATAAGTGCAGTTTTGTGTAATGCTATGTTATATTATGTAAGATATTTAATCATCTGCAGAACTGGGTATATATAGAAGTTCAAAATTTAATTCCCTAAAGCTACTCAGGGACATCTATATTATATTATCCTTATCTCAGGTCTTGAGAGATTTATCTATGATGAGAAGAATTATTATTGTGACTATATATGCTTAGTGATACTAACAGAGATCTGTATTGGTGCATAAAACTTATAAAAATATTGTTAAGTTTTTCTATCATTAAAATAGCATTGATTAGAGTTTTCTAGGTCTCGTTATCCATGGTTTCTTGACTGTAGAAATTAACCAGCAGGGCTGTGTTTAGAAAAACAAATATCACCTCATCACTAGAACAAACCTACCAGGGAGAATAACTGTTAAAGAAAAAAATAAGTTCTGCCAGTTGTCTAAATGAGAAGATGACGACTCAGGACTATGTTGACGGAGGTCAAAACTATGACAATAAGTGAGCAAAATCAAGCTCAAACCTAAATTCAAAACCAAAATGTCTGACTTTATAGTAAAGAAGTAGAGCAAGTTGATGAATTATTGAAAAGTTACTATAAACAGACTCCAAATCTTGAGAAGTTTGTGCAGAGCTGTTGTAACAAAATTCTTCCTGAGCACAGAATTGTGTGCTCAGGTAGTTGCTGGTGAGGGATGAAGAAAAGAGCAGACATTATAAGTGGAGAATTTTCTATCGATTCGGCAAGATGATTGCTGAAAATCAGTGTGCACAGGATGAACATAGAAGTTTCAGGACAGAGTTAGATGAGAAGAGGTCTTGACAGCTGCATAGCTAAAGTTTCTTTGAGTCTTCGGTGTGTGTTCAAGGTAGGAAAACAATGCAGCAAAGCAGTAATGCGAGTTCCTGTAGAACACGGTTGGCAGGCATGACGTCAGCTGCCTCTTCCCAGGTCTGAAGGTAGATGTTAGACATAGATGCACCAATCGCCTACTGAAAGCTGGAGAGGAGCTCTGCAGAATGGTTTTACTGTGGTTCTGCAGTCTAGCAATGGCAGCAGCAAGTGATGACCTGAGCAGCGTAGCAAGTGTAGGTAGCACGGAGCAGCCGGGATTCATGGAGAAAGCAAATGAACTTAGTCCTCACGTGGATATTTTGAGCAGGAACAGAAGCTTAACTATGAATCTGAGATGCAATCCTTCCATAGGTTGAATTTTATAAGATGTTAATACTAAATTGACCTTATTTGTGCCCCTAAACTTTTCAAGCCTGGAAATTTTGAGATATTGAAAAAAACAATAAAGCTGTGTTTGGCTATGTTCAGCTATGTTTAGCTTTGTTTAGCTATGAAGAAACCAGCCAGATCCTATGAGAAGCCTCTCCTGTAGGAAGCCAGCAAGGCTATCAATAAACAGAGTGGAAGGTGTTGCTCACTAACTTTTTTACTTAGCCCTGGATATAAAGGAAGAGAATGACCTCATTCTTGTAACCAGGGCAAAATTTATTGAGTTAGGGTTAGAATACGAATGGGCAAGATCAACATGCAAGTAATTGGAGCTTGATAATTCCTAAACAATGTATTAAAAACATGTGTCAATTCAAGTTAAGAAATGACTGTAGTCTGTTTTTTGTGTGATTATGAGATCTGAGGCTGCTCTTATTCTATCTGATCCTCACTGACCTCAGTGGTTAAATGAGGGTAATTGATTACTTTCTTTTCAAACTTTACAGACTATGAAATTTGCTATAATGCACTAAACAAGTCATTTTACACTACATTTCCAATATTACCAATTCCAATATTGCCATTTCCAATATTGCCAATTCCAATACTGTTTAGAAGAAACATGTACTTGAAAAAAATTAAAGTTTGCTAGGCAATGTAGTCTATATTTTTCTGTGAGGTCTAAAATGGAACTCCCATATTACAAGTGAGAGTTTCAGTCATTAGGAAATTTGTTTAATTTGCACAATTTATTTACATTTCAAATGTTTTTACATAAATCACAGAATTATATGCAAATATAAATAGATCATATATATATATATATATATATACATACATGCTACATATATACTTTAAAATGATACAGTTAATATTTTTGAAACACAGACTTTTTTGGCTTTTTGTATCAGTTTCACTGGCGTTTCTTGTTTTGAATTATTATTTAATTTATTTTCACCCTTACTCAGAGCATTAGATATGATCATATTGTTGAATATTAACAGAATATAAATGTGAAGACTCTTTCTAGACATCGCTTTCAAGGAAGGTAAGCCATGCCCTCAACGAATGTTGGGCAGTTATGTTCACATTTGAAATAATTTCCTATATCTAATACTAATTAAATAAAGATGGGACCACTATACCCATTTTAATATATATTACTCCAATCACAAAGTTGGAAGTTTAGATCCAAGAATGGATGCCCCTCAGATGCTTTTTGGATAAAGTATCCTCTTTACCTGTAATTTTAAATCTTATTTTATATTTTCTTACCTTAAAATAAAATTGAATAACTACATACTCATATAGCAAATACATACTGCTTATTATTCTCCCTAAACACTCACTAATTTTAATTCTCCAGCAATCATTGAGAGCATGCACTAATGGTTTGATCATTTAATTACACTAATGGAAAAAAATGTTTATTCTTAGTCCATTGAAGAAATCTTTTTGTAACTTATATGACTGCATATGAAACTAAATAAATTTTCTCCAATTAAACTTAGGTCAAAAATTCAGTTTATGAAATTTCTCTAAAGGACATTGTGTGTCCTCAAGAGTATATGCTCATAGACTTGACTTCAATAAATATATAGAATGGACAATATACACTATTTTCTTTTTAATAAACTAGTACAGTGCAGCTTTTTTAATAAAAAAAATAATTGTCATTAGTTGCACAGCAGTTCTCATCAAATTGCTTCGATCTACACTTCCAAATTTCCTAATTGGATTGTCAAAATTGAATAACTTACTTAATCTTTCTTTGCCTCAATTATTTCACCGATGATATGGGAATGTTAATAACACAGCAATGGGTAAATTTGTGAGAAGTGATTGTTCTGAGCATTTAAAATGTGAAAGTTTGAACATATGCAAAAGTTAGTGATTAGTAATATTACTAAGAATGATTTTTGCATGGTCTTCTATCAACTTGTGATTGAGGTTTTAATTTCCTGTATAGCACTTTGAATGTGCTTCATGCATTCTATTACTGTCCTATATTGCTCATCTAAGGATTCTACCGTTTTTCTACTCCCCTATGTTTTTTATTAGTGTGTCTTCCTTAGGAGCACTTAGTCTGTCTTTCATTATAGTTATCGTTTCTTTTTTTACTTCAGAAATAATTTCTTACCTGATTTCCTCTATACATTTCTGCAGTTGTTTCTTTACTTCAAATGCTATTATTTCAGAGATTTTTTTTTTTGTCTTTTTGAGACAGGGTCTCGCTATGCAGTGCAGGCTGGCCTTGAGCTCACTTTTGTAGCCCAGGCTGGTCTCGAACTCGCACGGATCCTCCTGCCTCAGCCTCCCGAGTGCTGGGATTACAGGCGTGTGCCACCACGCCCGGCTATTTCAGAGATTTTAAGGTGTGATTTCCAATTGATTCTATGCTATTGTCTCTTGCATTTCTTCTGGGTGTGCTCAGGCCCTCAGATTGCATTTTGCACTTTGTCATTGTACAGCCCTGCCTTCTTACCTTTAGTGTAGAACTTTGGTATAGTTCTTACCTTAGCACTAGATCTGGTTCTACAAAGTTGAAATTTGTCCATGTGGGTGTGGCTTGGTTCTGGCTGCTGAGCTCTCCTTCCTCCTGCTGCAGCCCTTGGAGGTGAACCTGCTGTGCCACTCTGGCAAGATGTTCTGCTCCTGGATCAGCTGTGTGGGTCTTGTCGCTAGCCTCTCTAAAGGGAGTTCTGCCACAGTTTTCCACACTGGGCCTGTCTGATGGATGAAGTTCCACTCCCATGCTGAGCCTTTTTGCTGGTTTCAGTGAGTTACTGGCAGGCTTTGGAAGGTCTTACTCACATGCCCAGCCTGGTTACTGGGTTGAATGAGTTTATGTACTTTACTATTCTTTTTTTTTTTTGGTCTTTTTGAGACAGGGTCTCACTATGCAGTTGAAGCTGGCCTTGAGCTTACTTTTATAACCCAGGCTGGTCTTGAACTCGCACCGATCCTCCTGCCTCAGCCTCCCGAGTGCTGGGACTATAGGCATGCACCACCATGCCCAGCTAACTATTCTTGATCGTTATGAAATAAAGCCTTGACATTGATTTCAGTAGTCATCATACAGCCTTATTAGTTGAAACAATATGATGTTGATATAATCATAGATACATGAATAATGTAATTGAGAGTAAAAGAGAAAAAAATAAGAATATGCTTCAGACAAAACATTTCCACTATAACATATAAAGATTTGGAAATGAAAATCAGACCCACAAAATTCAAAGTCCCAATCCAAAAATGGGCATCTGAGATAAATAGACATTTTTCATGTAAAGAAATTAAAATGACAGAGGAATGTATGAAAAACTGTTCTTCATCACTGGTGATTGCAGACATGTAAATTTAAAGCTGAGATTCTATATCACCCCAGAAAGAATGACTATTGTAAATAAATCAACGAATAACAAAAGGTGGACCAGTTGTGTGGGAAAAGGAACACTTCTCCACTGTTGGTGGAAATGCAGACTGGTATAACCATTACGAAAATCAGTGCAGAGATTCCTTAGAAACCTAAGATAAGGGGTTCCATTCCTCCCAGATATTCTCCTCTGGGTTTGTCCAAGAATAAAGAAAGACATCACATCACAGCAGTATATGTGTACCCATCTTTCTAACAGTCCAATTTGTAATAGTTAAGTCTTGGAATCAATGTAAGTACCAATCAACTCAGAAATATACAAGACTTTATTTTTATAGAATAAAGTTCTACTTAGCTATAAAGAAGGATAAACTTAAGACATTTACTGATAAGTGGGTATATGTAGGGTCTATACTCAAAAGTGAAATAAACATGTCTCATGTTTAAGTATTGTATTATCTCTCTGGTGTGAGAAGCTGAATAATTAAGTATGGTCTAAGTAAGTAAATGTGCAATAGATATTGTGAAGTGGGAAGAAATCTTTAAAAGGGAAGAAGGAACTAGGATGGATGAAAGGAGAAAGGACTGTAAGGAAAGAGGAGAAATGCAAATTATTTATACAATTAATTTCTTTGTTCATTAAAAAGAAGGATTTATACTAATATTGATTAAAGCAAGTTTTATGCCCATAATTTGAATCCTAAGAAACTACTGTAAAGACAAGAACAGATAATGTATTGAATATTGTTATTCTGCTATTTTGTTATGAACTTTGGTCTTACCTTTTTCCACTAAAATAAATTAAAAAAAAGAAATGATAAAATACATAACCACATAGATGAACATAAAATAGCTGGCTCAGCCTACCCTGAGGATGGGGGAGGGGTTGGCCCAGCTTGTGAATCTGTGGATTGAACAGCGGTAGCTGTGGTTGCCTGAGCTTGCTGAAACAGATGCTTTAGACTGCTGAACCATCTAGCCAGCCCTAGATGAACAATTGATTTCTGAGAAAATTGTCATCATAACTAATGTGAATTTGTAATCTATCAAAAAAACTGTACAGGAACAACTAGATATCAATAGTGAACTGAAATAAATCTTGATCTTTATCGCAAGATTAGGTAGAGACTATGTATCCTACACATAAGAAATTAAAACTGAAAAGCTTTTGAATGATACCTGAGAGCAAGATCCATAACTTAGGGGTAGACAGTGATTTTAAAATAAGACATAATGCTAAAACTTTGTTTCAGAAATATTGTACTTTATTAAATTTAGTTTTTCAGCATCATAAAGGCAAAATTTAGGGAGGCAGAAACAACTCCATTTTCTTCAAAATGGAATTGTTATTTTAAATATATGTACCTAATAAGGAATCATATTGAAAATATATGAAGAAGTATACAGTTTATTTGTAAAAAGAAAACAACAATGATGAATCTGAAAGATGCCTTTAAAAATGAGGTCAGGGATATGTGACCCAGGAGTCACTGGTTATTCAGAAAGGTCAAGTAAAACACTAAAGTAATACTATTTTATACCCACTAGAGTATGTAGAAAATAAAAGATTCAGTAAAGCAATTCTTGTTTAAGATGTAAAGCATTTATTCCTTCTCTAAAATGATAAGACAAAAGATTTTAACCATTTCTCATAAATTTTAGCAAGTGTTTACAAAAATGAAAACAAAAACAAAAAATAGAAAATACTTCTCTATTCCAGGAATACTGATACAAGTTTTATTTATGAGTCAATATTGGAAATAATACAAATATTCATCAAAAAGCTTAGTAATAAATACATTCTGTTGTATATCATACTCATTCAACAGAATGCCTCAAAAAGCAAAAGAATAAACCACTGAAAAATTCAGAATCATAGATGAGTTCCCCAATATGATACTAAATGAAAAAGGCTATACAAACATGTATATACTGTTCTGTTCTATGTGCCAAAGATCTATCACTAACACACAAGTTGATGGAGGTAGAAATCATACCAGTGGTTACTTGAGCATGGTTAGGAGATACAGTGAGAATCGCTTGCAGAGAATCCAGAGAGAATTTTCTATATCACTACTTTATTTTAATTGGGATAGTAATGGTGGACACATTGGTTTCTAAGGTAAAAAGTCATTAAACTCTTCACTCAAATGAATGTCGTTTGTCATATGAAAACTGATTATTTTCTCTTAAGATCTGGAGTTGATATGAGTAAGAGAACAAGTAGTTCATATTAGTCCATCAACTAACAAAAAGCATCAGTATAATATTTCTGACACCTACTCTTGTGACTGCTGTCAAAGTTTCATTTGGATTCTGCATCATCATCCTTATTTTGCAGATTAATGGAGAGCAAGTGGTCCAAATCAGTTATGAAAAATAGATTCAACCAACCAAAGTGACTTTTCATTAAGTATGACAATACTGATATAATAAATGAAGATACATTAAAAGACATAGAGAAAAAGGTATGATTGTTTAATTAAAATAACAACCAATGACAGTTGGAGTTAGTTTATATGTTTATACATTTTGGGGGAAGGAAAATAACTCAAATAAATCTCCCCAAATGTTCTCTAACCACAAGTCAACATATTTTGCATTCAACCTAATAATAAAGATGGAGAAATTTGCCTTCTAATAATTGTCTCTTTTTTCTGTATTTTTTAGGGAAGGGTCTAAAGGGTGTTCATGGTCTTATTACTACATCGGACTCATAGTGATCTGCCTATTTATAGCCTTCCAAGAGCTGGGATTATGGCGCACCCCCATGCCCAGCCTCAATTGCCATCTCAGTGTGCCTTGGGGCAGGGGGACTGGCATGGCAAGCTCGGGATCAAGCCTCTGGGCCCTGAACCTGCTTGCAGGCACTTTAACCAACTGAAATATTTACCTGGACCTTCTAATAATTTTTATAATTTAATATTCAATAGGACCATAGCATAGGCAAAAGCTCTGTTTGATCAAGTAGAATGGGGGTATCCTTGACAAAGATGAAAGGAAAACTCTAGCAGCAGCACACATACATACACACATATGAATGTAAGAACACACTATCAATGATTTACCCAAAGGGACTCAGAGACATCTTTTTATAAACTGCAGGTAATTGAAAATTTGAAATTAAGAGATAGGAATTACATTCCAAACTGTAACATTTTGATTACTTCTTTTGTTGGATTCAAGCAATAGTTCTTATTTTCTAGACTGCAAGATTATGAGATCAGAACTTACATGTCTGTTTTGGGGTAATAAACTGTTCTTGAAAAATTAGCAATCAGCTTAGAAAATACAAAATTGTATGATGATATAAAATTCTAAATGTCATTTTAGTTGTTGTATATTTTATAAATGAACTAAAAGTACCATGAAAAGGTGATACCATAGTGCCTCTCAATTTTGGATGAGATTGTTTAATTTCGAAGCAAGTAATCTAAGCATTTCTTACACTGTATGCTAGTTCAGCTGAAAAAGTTAATCATATTTCTATTTTTCACGAATGTTGAACAAAGACCACAACATTTCTGCTATAAAGATTTATTAAATGTTCAATATTCTTTTCATTATGATGCATTTATTTGTGGAAGTAATTCTTACTGGAATGGGAAGAGAACCACGTGGCAAATAGTAATTTTCAGGCAAATTAGGGGCTGCTTCAGTGAGCACAGTATTTCATAATCAGAATCTTAAAGGTTCCAACAAAGCATAGCTATCAAACATTACACACCTCTATCTCTACGTTATACACACAGAAGTTCACACATTCACATGCACAGCAGTCTACATGCAGACACAGCAGTCTACATACACTAAAGAAGCAATCTACAGGCCACATGCACAAGTACCACACATATGTACAACACAAGCATATACCTCCCCATGTCAAAGTCATTGACATCTATATGACAAACAGCAAGTTTTCAGTACCTTCTTTTGTTTTGTTTTGTTTTCTTTTTTTTTTTTTTTTTTTTTTGGTAGAGAACATTAATGTAAAACATTATTAAATGACTCAATCATTTTTTAAAATTTGATTTAAAGAACAAAAACAAAAAATGACAACAAAAACAAATAGCAAAACACAAAGACAGAAACAGAGTAACATACGATACATACAGTACAGATTTTGAAAACAAGAATAACAAATTAATAATGGTTGTTATATTATGTATTTTTATTGTCGATCTCTTGCTCATGTTAACGGATATAGGTATGCAAAATCATACAAATCCCTGAACATTGATGCTTATTTTCTTTTTTTTTTAAATGGTTAAAATCACTTTTATTTAAAAAGGAGTATAACATATTATAAACCTTGAAACTTATCAGTAAAATCTATTTTACACAATTGTAGATTCATTAACTTATGTAGGTGAAAATTATATAAAGTTTATGCATATATATGAAACTTTATTACTTTTAATAAGAAATAGCCGTATGACAGTTTCAAAACGTGTTAGTAGTACATTCACAATAATTGATACAATGCATATTGTTGTCCTTGTAGTTGTTATAGAAAGCACAGGGTATAGACGTGATAAGCAATGGCTGTGACTCATCCAGATGGATGACACTGTGAACAGTTGTACATATCATGGTACATGATAACAAAGTTAATCTTGAGGGGATTTGACTGATCTTGGAAGATACAAAAGTAACATGTTTTGTTATGCAGGTCTTGCTTTAACTTGCCCTTAACCACCCAGCAGTAAAGTTTAAGTATGAGGCATAAAATGTAAAGCTAGATTAGTATACTGAACTGTAAAGGGCTTAAATCAACAGTTTTCAACATTGCTAGTTTCACCAGTACACCACTGCAATTATAGAACATTGGTTTATGTATACAACTACTTTCTCCTAGTTCAAAGAGCAGAAATTTTTTGTACCAATAATGATTAGAAAATTCAGTACCTATTTTTCTTAAGAACATGATTGATTAAATATAGAAGCAAAAATGTACTATTTAAAGTTACTACAACTTTTATAGCTTTGTCCTGGCTCTAGAGTTACTGCCAATTTAGATCTAAATATATTACCAGACTAAATAACTGGCAGGTTCCTTTTCTAAGGCTGATAAGTAATGGTCTAAACAACACATGTATGATCATACCTGTTGTTGTTTCTTTGGACTTAATGAAGTGTGATATAATATTTTATTTTATTTTATTTTATTTATTTATTTTTTTTTTTTGTCTTTTTGAGACAGGGTCTCACTATGCAGTTGAGGCTGGCTTTGAGCTCACTTTTGTAGCCCAGTCTGGTCTCGAACTCGCACTGATCCTCCTGCCTCCGCCTCCCGAGTGCTGGGATTACAGGCGTGCGCCACCACGCCCGGCTTTGAAGTGTGATATAATATTTTAAAAAATTACTTTCTGATGAATAAACCAAAGAAAAATACACTGACTGGATAAAATAATAAAAGATTAAATATAATTTTGTAGACTTGGGCAAAGTGATGTATAAGTGCTATTTCCATATAATAGAATCAGTCAACTTATAATTTGGTTGTATTGCTAGATCTTTCCCCTAAAGTTACTTTTGCCTAATTCAAAATATTTATTTATAAAATATTTTTCAAATTTATCACTCATTTTCTCTCCTGTACCCTAGCTAAAAATGTTATTATTACACATCATGAAAATTCTGTTTCAGTTTTACCTCATGCTAGTGTCTCTTGTTCCTCAACTATTTTTGTTAAAAGAAAATGTCAAGCTAATCTTAATTAAGGTAGAGATTTGGATATACAGAATGTAATAAATTTCTCAATTCCTATAATGATAGAATAATTTTTGAATTAGCTCAGTCTCTTTCTACATGTGGTGCACACCGTCTACCTAACTCCTCTACTTCTACATCTCTCTTAGGTCCCCCTAATCACATTTATACTGTCCTTTTCCACTTTGATATCTCTGGTTACATTGATCCCCACCCTAAAATGCCATCATTTATGCCTCATTCCTTCTTTCGAATGTCTTCTGTTGATATCATAAAGACTTCCTTGAATCTGGAAGTAATTTTATCTTCTGAACAACCACACACTAATGATCTCTTCTACATTTCCTAATTGCATGCAAAATGTAACATTAAAGGTATAAAATAATAAATGCTACCAGAAAATGTTTAGCAACTTTTGAATGCCATAGTAGAAATTAATTGAAAAGTTTCTTGTGCTTTCTGCTTTATGCAGGATTAAGTGTACTGGAGCATTGATCAAGAAACTCATATTGCATGAAGGATCTCGTGGAACTGGAATTCCAACAAACACATTATATAAAACTGCTCCATTCTGACAATCTTCCAAATCATATTTATATCACGAGTTATTTTTATTTTACTTTATAGACATTATAATTTTATAGATGAACATAGTACTTTCTCTGTGCTATTCCTAGAACTTTTAGGTTACTATTACTGCTATAACCTTACTTATGGTATTGGATTACTCTAATACTTTTATCTACAGAAAAAAATATATATAGTTGATTTTATCTGGCTATATGTCTGGAACTACTCTATTTTATTTTCCTAGTTTCCTATCACTACTGCAATTTATTAGAATAAGACTGATGCAACGTAAATTTACTAAGTAGCATTGGGAGGCGCAACTTTTCAAGTCTCTCACAGGGTTAGTATCAAAATGTTTCTGCTGCATTCCTTCCTAAAGACTCTATTTGAGAAAATGATTTATTTCTTTTATTCTGTCCCAAATGTAATCCTCACTTTTTGCAAGCGATCTACAAATCCAGTAATATTCAGTCAAGTGTTTCTCACTCTTTGACCCCTGTTTCATTCACTTTATTAAGGGTAGATTACTTAGGCTTACAAAACAATCCAAGGTAATCCCTTCATCTCAAAATCAAGTGATTAGCAACTTTAATTCTATCAGCAGGCTTAATTCTCCTTTGTCTTTGAACATATGAAACTCAAAGGTTGTATGAGTAATGATGCAGACTTTTTGGAAGGTTATTGCTTTCTCTACAGAAGATACTTTAAAATATTTTGTGCCAATATGTGACATACATTACTTATAAAACCTTGGCATGAATAATCACAATGATCTTTAGGGCATGAATGTAATTTATCTTTTTTATAGATTATAAATATGTAGGTAGTATATTTTTTCTTATGCCTCAGTGCCTTAAAAGATACTTACATATAGCTGACTTACCATAAAAAAGGTCAAGTCAGATTATTCTGGCTCAGTAATTCCTTAAGCAAATAGACTCATGCATTAACAAACTCTGATGTTACATATTTTAAACTTTATTTATTTATCTATTTATTTTATGTATTTGGTACAGGATCTCACTATGCAGCTCTAACTCCTAATGATCCTCCTGTTTTCAGCCTCCCAGCACTAGGATTACAGGCATGCACCACCATACCTGGACTCGGTGAGCAACTCAGTGGGCCCAGGATGCAATACCAGTGGAGCATGTGGTACTGAAATCGAATGAACCCTGTTCCCTGTGCTTGCCTAAACAAGTGCTTAGTTTGCTGAGTTATCCCCCTGGCCCTAAACTTTACATATCTATACTTTGAGATAGGCATGTTTTTATGTATATGCCACTATGTGTTTTTTTTTTTTTTTTTTTCCTGCTTAATGTATTTTTCACAACCACTCCAGATTACATTTTAGGCAAAATTTGTCTGTTTTAAAATTCATGATTTAAAGACTGATTCATGTGTTAAAGATACAGTTCTAGAATATTTAGAAAATTAAGAACTAGAATGACTGTTAACAAAAAAGTTACAAAATTTTGGTATAACTAGGAAAAATGTTTAAAATGTAAACCAAATTTAGTATACAGTACATAATGGAAGTGCTGCTTTTTTTATTCCTAGAGTTGATTTCAATATTCACAGAAATTTAATCTGAAGTAGCCAGCATGATTATAATGTGTTAGAGCCCTCTTACTATTTTCCAACTCTCTGTGATAGTGCAAGTAAATAACAATAAACTTATGACTCAGGATTTATATTTTCTCATATTGTTTTGTGAGAGTGACATGAATAATTTTTAGAAATGAGTGCTGTTCTGCGTTGCTTAGTTTTGTCACTGACTGTACAATTCTACAGTATGAATTCAATGTGAGAAGATGTAAAATAGTAGATCGATGTATGGCACTATTTCTCTAAAGTAACTAATTTTAGAATCCTTAACACTTTAAACATTTCAAGGTCAATAGTGGTGAACCTATGGTATGCATGCCACCCAGGCTGTTTGTTATCATTGAAAGTACTAAAAGCATTATTGGCATAGGAGAGCCCTCAAAGAATCGCATTGGAATTGGATTCCAGATGACACCTCTGAATAATAAAATCAATAGTCATATTCCAATGCACTGGCAGAGTAAAGAAGTATTGACCCTTACACAGTAGGGTCCCAACAATATCTGTCAGTTGGGGAAACTTATAGACAAATCTTCATCGACAAATTTATTCTCTTCCTTACTCTCTATGTAATTGCGAGATGTTTAAAATATTTGTAACAACTCCGTAAGTGACGAATTAATTTCGTAAGCACCTACCTTTAATTTTTTAATCTCTTTAGCTTCAATCCAAAATCATCAGAATATTAAATTTTAAAATTCAACAATATATTCACATGCTCCTACACTCTAACAAGGTAATAAGAAATTCTTAACTTAATGATGTATTATAAAACCATAGAAATTGTGTTTAGGATTTAGAAGACTGAATTTGTATGGATAAACAAATGAGTGGTGACTGCCACAGATGTTGATATTTCTAATGATTGTTGACAAGGCACTGTGTATGTGACACTGTGTATGTATGCAAAATTTGTGAAGACAGGATTATTATTTTTAAAAGAAGAGTAGAAGACATAAATTCAAGTAAAAAAAATATAAAGCTTGGCATAGATCAAGTCAAATCTAGATTTAAGCAGAATTATAAACCTAATCAATGTGAATCCAGTATCTATGTTTTTAACTACTACACCATAGAAAATCTTAGAGCAAAATCTTAGAGGATACAACCAAGGATTTTTAAGTAAGAAGGAAGACCCTCTCAGCGAGCAGTTTGCCATGGTGGCCCTCTCTTTCTGCAAAACAGACACTCTTTCACTGGAAGAGCAAAGAAACACAATATTCCTCTAGCATCAAGAAACAGCTGCACGGGGCTGGGAAGATAGCTCTGAGGCACAAGTGCCTGCCTGGCAAGTGCCAGGTCATGAGTTTGAACCCCAGTCCTGCAAAAAAAAAAAAAAAAAAAAAAAAAAAAAAAAAAAAAAAAAAAAAAAAAAAAAAAAAAAAAAAAAAAAAAAAAAAAAAAAAAAAAAAAAAAAAAAAAAAAAAGAAACAGCTGCAGGAAGCATTTTGTAAACATATGGTATTTGTACAATTAACAATGAAGTGGATACTCAGCATACAGTAGGAAAATTACAGTTAGATAACCTAACGTTTGTAGCACTGAAGTCTTCAAACATTTTTTTTCTTTCCAAAATTACCCGCTCCTATTTTTTCTTACCCAATCTTGCTAACTAGAACATTGGTTATTGAGTGTCTCCTTGAGAAAACTGCCTTGCTCCCCTCTCCCTCTCACTCCCTACTTTCATTGCTAAGTCTTGGACTCAGGAAGTCAGCTCTGTAACCGTCACGTACTTATGCCCTCAGTAAGCTCGTCGTGTTCGTTTACCAGCAGAGGACTTGTCCTAAAATAAGAAATCTAGTGTGCATTTCCTTTGCTCAAAAAAAAAAAAAAGAAAAGAAAAGAAAAAAAAAATCAGCATAAACTACTGAAATTACTTTTAAGGTAGACTCCCGTCTACTTCAGTGTATTTCTGAATATGTTGGGGTCTTATTCTTTGCCTGTTGTTCTTCTCTTATTTTAAATCTGCTATCGAATCCAAATGTCTTTACTTACTTACTTTTGAAAATGTATGTGTATAGTTACTATTACAAGCCATTTTTAACAGTTATTATTTTTCTGGATATATCCAATCTCATTTTTTTGAACACATGCAGCAGTTACATTTCTTAAGAATGCTGTCTCCAACTTCCAGCTAAGAACATAAAACATATTTTTCTGTATCACAATAAGTTATAGAAGTCAATGAAGTGGAACATATAGCCATATTCAAAGAATATGTAGTTAGCATTTTCTGAAGAAGAATTGGAGAATGCCTATATTTTTTACCACAACTTAAAAAATTTCAGATTAATAGTAAATTATTCATTAAAATTATATCAGCATCATTTCCCCATATTTATAACTTTTCACCTTAAACCTTCATTAATAAAATAGATGTCATTTTGTTCAATAACACATCACTTAAATATAATTTGTAGAACATAATAATTCACACAACCCATTCTCATAAATACCGGCATTGAAGAAACAAATATTGGCCCATATACTGTCTTATAACTTAAATAGTCAAGCAAAGCAAGGAAAATAAGGAGCATGCCAGTTGAAAAGATGACATAGTGTGTGTATTTTAGCTATAACATAAGTGGTCTAGAATTAATAAACTTTTGATACATTTACATGACTATAAATAAGGACAATATTTTTCATACTTTGGACTGCAACTCCAGAAGTTATGAAGTAAAAACAAGAGATTTATTGTTCATATTTTTATTTATTCTTTGATTAACTTTTGCAATAAACATAAAGAAAAAGTAAATATGTTTAAATACACTGTTATAAATGACAAGAAAATGTCTGTCTGGGATATGATGACAGAATTAAAAAAAAAATCATCGACCACTGTAAGAAGCTAAGAAAAACCAGTCCTAAAGTTTAATAGATTGGTTCTAATAAATATTACTAAGTCTCCATGTGAAGATGCCTCCTTAGTGTGACTTATTATTGACATGGAAGATCAAAATAATTTGAAGGAAGCACTTTATAGCAAGAAGTTAAACTTTATGATAAATCTTAATTCTAGCAAAAGTTTCAGTAAAAAATCTGAGACTATTCCAAATGCAAAACAGAATTCTAAGTACCCCTGTATATAAATTGAGCCAACACAAGGGATTATGGAAAAGGTTATGGTTTAATGAATGCGTACACTAAACGGAGTTGCGCTCTATTTGCGGGGCTATGCTATTGCTATGTGTCAAAAGCAATCTTAACTTCTATAGTTAGCAGGTTTATTTAATTTATGAGTAAAGGAACAGAAAGTGAAGGAAAAAATGAAAATATTCCTATCATTTTGTTTAGTGAAATTCTGAAAGCATTGAAAGTGAAAAATTGGATTAAAAAGGGTGGAAGTGAAAAGAGAAGAAAACAATTTATGTCAATTTATAAGAATAAAAATACTGTAACATGGGATAAAGGAGATCTCAGTGTTTAGTTTTAGTGTCTTTATTCATTATTAAAAATGATGTTTTTCATTACATAAAACGTAAGAGAATTCTCATTTTGATCAGAGGAAATAATGCAACAGAAATACTCGGACAATCAAGGTACTGCACACTTGCTCAAAATCTCAAGGAAAGACATAGTATCCTTAAAGGGTGGTGTTCTGAGAACTTGCATGCATGGCAGGAGAAAATACGGAAAACTGCAATAACTGTGGGTCAAGAACAAACTAGAGAAGCAATGCTATAAACAAAGTGAGATTATCCTAACCTTAGATTTCACAGAATGAGCAGCTTGGGTCTTTTTTTCAAAATATATCAGCCAAATTCTTTCACCCTCGTAACAACCAAAATTCATAAAAGAATATATGAATTACAATTATGGCTTCATCAAACAGGTTTAACTTCAGGTATGAAGTGAATCACTGGGCAACTACAACAAGATGACAATTTCCAAACCAATAGCTTCACACAGAAGTGGGACTGCAATTTGGATAAAAGAACAGAGGTAAAATAAAGGCAGTGTGCCACTCTTTGAGTAATGGCCTTTGTTACTAATGGGAAAGCACTGCATCCTGTTATCCTGAAGTAGCACTGCAATATGTGGCAGCCACTAACTAATGCAGAGCAGGATAGTTAGAGGATATACAGCTATTTGATATATTGACTTCTGAAGCACCTTTGTACTAGTGGAAGCCAATAAATAATATTTTGAAAGGTAAGGATACATATAATTAAGCTTAGCTGAAAAGATAAAATAACCAGTTCTCATACTGTTACACCTAAACTTTCAAGCTTGCATCTATAAATATGAAACAGAGTCTTTTTGTTTATGCAGGTGCCAGAGTTTCTAGAAGGATAGGTCTTAGTTAATAATAAATCATAACACTTGAGAGGAATATAATGTGATGTCTAGCCTAAGAAATTGTACAGTCATACGAAGAACTCTCAAGTGCTTTGGAAAGTAAATAGCTCTAGGGAACTATATGTGGCCAAAGGAATTCACAGCTCTCCTTACTGTGTACATAATTTCAGCATTTAACTTTGTATTGGTTGATCTATTCTTGTTGTGGGTGTCTTTTATTTATATCACACTGCAAGCTTAGCAGGAGTAAGAACTATAATCCTCTTTATGTTGCTATGTATAGCTCATAGTGCTTAGTATCCAGAGGTGCAAAAATAATGTTGATAGCTATACTAAAATGATATGTGTTTGCCCTTGCACGCTTTGAGTACATCAAAACATTTTGCTCTTGTTCCACCTTATTTTGTTTCTTCTTCAATATTCTCTCAACTACCTTCATGACTGTCAGCACAGTTTTTATCTCAGGTGGAGTCTAACTCTCAGACTTAAACATTGAAAGAGTTTATGACAAGCACACATCATATGGACAAGCAAATCACTTCCATATTCAATGAGAAAAAAGGTGAATAAGGACTGTGAAAACCAAAGGTTGCTGTTGAATAGCTTTGATTATCCTCAATATAATAGAATTTGAAGGATCTTACATTAAGTGAAAGTAGTTGTATTATAAAATATACAAATCACCATAAAACAGTGTGATCTTGCTTGAAAATAGACTCAAGTATACAAGTTTGAGAAGAAGGGTGGCTCTTGGGTTTGGAGGAACTCTGAAGTCAGACCAACCATTACATTCCAGTTCCACATTTTACTAGGCAGTTACAGGCAGCATCATAATTCTATGAGAAAGTCCTGAAGAAAGTATAGTTTGTTGTGTTATATTTATGTAGATCAAGAGTGCACAATATATCTATTTTAATTTCTAGTACACATGCTTTAGTGAAAATATAATTTTTTCATTTTTAGATAAACATTGTCAGAATACTTTTAGATTTACAATAAAAATTGTGTAGAAGAAACAGGATATCTCATAAATTTCTTGTCCACACAGATGCATTTTTGATATCCTCTGTATTTAATATTTCCCACCACAGTAGTGCATTTATTGTAATTAACTTGTTATCATTGTTACACTGACACATCGTTATCACCTGAGGTCCATAGTTTATGTTATCATTCATATTTGGTGTTGTAACTTCTATACGTTTGCGCAAATTCATAATTATATGGACACACAATTATTTTCCATAATGTTATATACTTGGAATTATTCTATATGTAGAATTTCAAACTGGCTTATTTCACTTAGTAATATGCAAGATTTTCTTCATGGCTTTTTCTGCCCTTGTAACGCATTTCTGAATGATATTCTACTATCTGACTGTACCAGAGCTTATCTATTAATGTACTGAAGAATATCTTGGCTGTTGCTCAATTTTGGAAATTTTTAAAAAGGTGCTAGAAATATATGCGTTCACTTTTTCATTTGCACATAAATTTTCAGTGCTTTTGGGTAAATAAGAAAGAATGGTGATCACAGGGTTATATGATGAGTATGTCTACCAAACTGCTTCCAAGTGGCAGTACCATACTGCATTCTCATCAGCCATGACTAAGCTTTAATTGCTGCACATGTGCCAGTCTCCAAATTCATTACTGTGACAAAATACAGGTTGTGTAGGTTTCACCCCATAATCAGCTCTCTCCAAGGCAGAGCGGCACATGGCAGACAATAACAATTTATGGCAGGGGAAAACATGCTGACAGTAAGAACTAGGATTGGGAAATTCTTCCAGTTCTGGGTTATTTAATGATGATGAATAACTATTATTTTCATAATGAAAATACTTTCCAGAAATTTTCATTAATCATGCAGTGCGTGTGCTCAGCACATCACTGGACAGTAATTCTGATCACTTTTGGCCAATATGAGTAGTGGAGTTGATGTGGGAAGGCCCTTTGGCCTCTGAGCTACTCTCCAGATAACCATTTCTATTAACTTTATGAACCTCTTGGCTTTGCTCTGTAGTTTTGAGTAGTGTCAGAGTCTCCTAACCAGTATTCCCTTTCCAATCTGTCCTGTGATTCTGCCACAGAAGTTGTTTCTGAAGATATTCATTTAGAAACATCCCTCCAGAAGTGTCCTAGTGAAAGTATCATTAATAATTAGAAATATGGGAGCAGTCAAATTATTGGTGCAGAATTAGAGGTGTATTTTAATAAAATTTTGCTTTGCTTTTCAAAAACAACCCTCACTAAAGACTGGACAGTACAATAAAGAGGGCAGCATTAGAAAGATGGATGTGAATGAACTTATGGATAACATGAAAATATTTTATCCATAAAAATAACAGATTGAGATTTATAGAAAAGAAATAGCTAGAGTATTGCAGTTAGGAAATATGGTCTTATCATGGCCCCCTCCATATTTAGCTGCATCATGGTACTATATTTATTCATCAGTGGTGAGCAGTGAGCTACTAATTCTTTCAATCTCCTTGCATTTTAATTTTCCTGTCTAGGAACAGATTAAGTCAGTGACAGTGGCAGATGAAAGATGGCATCACAGTTTCAAAGCTTAGAGGGAAAGCAAATTAGCATTGAAAATCAAAACCAAGAACAAGAATTAATTTAAAAGTTTAAGAGTCACTTTTTCCCCTCTTTATCGATACTTTGAAATTTGTATCTTATTTATTTTATTTTTGGTACCTAGAATCGAACTCATGACTTTGCACCTGCCAGGCAGACACTTGTGCTGCTGAAGTATATTACTGGTGAAGTTTTTATTTACTAGCAGAAATAAAGACAGAAACATAAATAAGTAAAAGTGTTTGGAGGGCAATCAAAATGCTGGATCTGATACTTCAGAGAGGAGATGTACAGCAGGTGGTGACTTGGAAGTCCTCTACATAAAGGTGATAGTCCTTTAGAAGTGATGCTATCACCAAGGGCGACTTTTTTTTTTACAGAAAAGAAAAAAGCAAACCAAAGACAAGGCGTTTGCTAACACTCATGTAGATAATATCAAAGGAAAAATCAGGAATGGTGGTAGAACTTTAAGCTAAAAACTTTACAAATGTATATCAAGAAATTAGAAGAGTTTCTTTTTTTTTAAGAAAATTGAAGAGCTTTTATTGAGTCATTTTAGTGATCATAGAGTGCTGCTATTAATAAACAAGATAAAATTAAGGTTTGAAAATTGGCACTAACTTGGAGTATTAAACATTGTTTTAATTTTCTTCCTAAAATCAGGATGACATATCTATTGTTTTCACTTAAAAAAATATGACTAGAGGCCATTTGTTCTTAATGACTTACTTAACAACGTCCAAACAGGTGAACAGTGCAGAAAAGTCACTTATTATTTTATGTTTAGGAAAATGTTGTATTTCTTTCAGAGAACACAACTAAAGTTGCAGAAAGATAATTTACCAGCAGGCATGTGAAAAAGGCAAAATAGGAAGTCTTCAAGACAATCATTAGAACAGAAGATAATGTTAAGGAAGTAGCAAGTCAGCTTTAAGTGATGGCTACTTGAGAGGACAACAAAATACTGAAAAATTTCTATAATTGTGTATTCAGACAATTGATTGGGGAAGAACAAATCAGAAGCATCATAGCAGAGAATTTCAAAATAAATCTATTTATGTATTTTTAAAGCTCTGCTCTTTAGTAATGATTTCCTTGGACTACAGTCCTGGCTACACAATTTAGTACCTATTTAACCTTGCGAAGTAGATTGTTCTGTCTCTAAATGTCTTCATCTGGAAAATATGTACAGTATTATTGTCTAACGCATAGGTTTGTTGTAAAAATTGAGGAGTGTATGTCAGACAGGAACTCTAAGGTCTGCCCCTACAGTTAATTCAAGGTTGATACTACACTCTCCAAGTAAAATCCTAACCAGAAGAAAATTAGCTATTAATTACTATTACATATTAACTAACTGTTAACAGACTGCTATCAATTTGTCATTACCTGTGTGTTAGTTTGAGAATTTTAGGCTTTTGATAAGGATGTCACATGAGATCTTCAATATTCTAACCAGTCTCAAATTTGCTCAAATACTTCTTTCCTTCTGAGGTGTCATGAGCCAAGATAGAAATCAATTCAGATCTGTTCCGATGTTTGAGAAGTGTTCATAAGTAGATGGACAGATACAGAGAATCACACAGATACAAGTAAAAGAGAGTAGAACAGTTAAAAATTGAAAGCCATTTGTGTTATGAGAGTAGAGTATAACATGACTCTACCCAGCAGTTTTTATCCAAATTTATCATATTATTCCAGATGGAAGATATAACAGCAAATTCAGTGACTGAAGCTGACAAATAAAGACATCAACAAAGCTGCGTTTTGATGTAAGCAAAGTCCTTGAAAAGAAGTTTAATTATTTATACCTTCAAATTAGAAATCACTCTTTTCCCCCCCAGAAAAAAGATTATTTTCCTACTAGATTTATATACTTGGAATTTTAAAATACCTCAGCATTTTTGGGCCTAAAAAGATGATACTGTCAATTTTCCTGATTTACTAAAGCTGCCTAGATTTTGGTAAGTCTTCTAAACACCAATTAACTGCAGTGGTCAAACATTCAATGATGTCTAACGTTTCTCTCACAAGACCTCTATTGCCTTTTCTTTTTCTACCACTACCTATACATCCTTTTTATTTTTTTTTTTATTTTTAAAGAGAGTGTGAACTAGTATTAAATTGGGAAAAATTAAAATTGGTACAGAATTGTGCTAAACAAAATAAAATAAAGGACTGGCCTGATAGCTCAGTGGACTAAAGTACCTGCTTAGGCAAAGTACAGAGACAGGGGTTTGATCCCTGGCGTGTCGTGCCAGCCCCACCCCCAGGGTGTGCTGAGATGGCATGGAGACTGGGCATGGTGGTGCATGTCTATAATCCCAGCACTTGGGAGGCTGAAAACAGGAAAATCATTACGAGTCTAATCTATGTAGTGAGAGACTGTAGACCTTGTAGATCAGCCGTTCTCAATCTGTGGGTCGCGACCCCAGCAGGGGTCAAACGACCAAAACACAGGGGTCCCCTAAAGCCATCAGAAAATGTTATTTATTTGGAATTGTTGTTATATTTAAACCCATGCTATGCCATAGTGAAATGTCATTTATTGTAATTAGTAATAAATATTTCTCAACATATAATTAAGTACTGTTTTTGCGATTAATCACTATGTTTAAATTATGCTGGATTTGTAGCAATGAGAGTACATAATGTACATCAGGTATTTATATTCTGAAACATAACTGTACCAGGATTACAGTTTTGAAGTAGCCACCCAAATTATTTTTTGGTTTGGGGTCCCTGCAACATGAGGAAATGTATTGCGGGGTCATGGCATTAGAAAGGTTGAGAACCACTGCAGTGTAGACCATAACCTGCATACAGATAAAACAAAGAAAAATGAAGAAAACGAATTTCACTATATTTGTTATAATGCATAGTGTTATCTTCAAATTAGTTATTAATATTACCAGATATATGCAGGCAAAATTGAAAGATTAAAGGAAAAGAGAACAATATACATAAGAAGTTAAGAAGAGAAAGGGGGAAACAATTGAAAAAAGGAGAAGAAACAAATTGACCATGAAGTGCTGCTTTCCACAAATCAGCAGAAATCCACAGTGAAGTTGTCCAAACCAGCCTGCTCATGTATATAGATAAATCTCTTTACCCCACTCCCTCTCTTGTCCTTCTCTACTCAGTAACTCTTTCCTTTCAAATAGGTTCATTCCCTTCTGATCGTACATTTCCGATTGCATTTTTCTCTCTCAGATTTTCACACGAAGAGACAATACGATGTTTACACATGTTGGTTTGATTTATTTCACTCAAGAGCAAGGTCTCTAGTTGCACCCATTCACAGATACAAAAGCTTTAATTTTATCCTGTTTTATAGCTGAATAATCCTCCATTGTGTAAAACTAACACATCTTTATCTATTCCACAGTTTATAGTCACTTGAGTTGCTGTGTTAAGATTTAGCTATGACAACTTGTGCTGCTACTAACATGGGTGCACATATGTTACTGTGATATTATGTTTTCAGTTCTTCTGGAAAGAATGCCCAAGAGAGGAATAGCTGTATTGAATGGCACCTCCAATCCTAGAACTTTGAGGAATCTCCACACTGATTTGCATTGTAGTTGTACCATTTTGAAGAATTTCCATGTGGATTACCATAATTGTACCACCAACAGTAAAGAAGGATTCATTTTTCCCCACAGCCATCAAGAATTTGTTTTTATCTGATTTCTTTTTTTTTTTTTTTTTTTTTTTTTTTTTTTTTTTTTTTTTTTTTTTTTTTTTTTTTTTTTTTTTTTTTTTTTGTCTTTTTGAGACAGGGTCTGGCTATGCAGTTGAGGCTGGCCTTGAGCTCACTTTTGTAGCCCAGGATGGTCTCGAACTCACACCGATCCTCCTGCCTCAGCCTCCGGAGTGCTGGAATTACAGGCATGCGCCACCACGCCCGGCTTTTTATCTGATTTCTTTATGACAGCCATTCCTTCTTGAGTAAGATGGAAAGAATGTTGTATTGTTTTAATTTACACTTCTCCAATGACCAATTATATTGAACCCTTTTTTGATATATTTACTTATCATTTGCATTTTCTCATCTGAGAAGCCTACATTCACTTTAGATGCCAGTTTTTAGATTGTGTCTTTGAAATTGATTGTCCTGATTTTTAAAAATTCTTTATATTGTCTAGATAGGTCTTAGTCAGAGGGACCATCAACTATAATGTTTTCCCAGTTCATGGAATTTGTTTTTGTTCTCTTGGAGATTTTATTTTGAAGTGTGGAAACATTTGAAAAAGACTAAGTCTAAGTTGTTGATCCTTTGAACAATTTCCTGTGCAACCTGTTTTTTGTTCATGAACTCTTTACCTACCTCTATGTCCTTAAGGTATTCACCTATATTTTCCTCCAAGAGATTATGTGTTTCTGTTTTAACGTATAACTTTGTGATCCATTTTGACTATAGTTTAGTGCATGGTAATGGACATGGGTATAATTTTAACCTTCCACGTGTGGAAAGCCATTTTTGCAGCATTATTTATTAAAAAAGCTCTCTTTCTTCTAGTGAAAATATTTGACCCCATTTTCAAATATAAAGTGATCAAATGTGTTTGTAATTGTGTCTGCATCTTCTAATCTGTTCCACTGATCCTCAGGCCAGCTTTTATGCTGGTACTGTGCTGACTTAATCAAAGTAGCTTTGCAGTATAATTTCAGGTCAGGGATTATGATACATGCTGCCGTTCCTTTGACTTCTAGGACTACTTTTGATATTCTGGTTTCTGATGAAGTTTAGGAATGTTTGCTCTATATGAAGCATATTAATGTTATTTTACTTGGTATTGCATTGAATCTGTATAATAATTTTGGGAATATGGTCATTTTCACAATATTGGTTCTTCCTATCCAGAAGCAGGTAATATCTTTCCATCTTTCATACTTTTATTTATTTACTTATTTTTGTTCATTTTAATGACAAAAAAGATAAAAATAGCCATGAAACAGTTTCAAAATTGTTGGCAGGGCTTTTACAATAATTGATACAATGCATATTGATGTCTTCATAGTAGTTGTTCAGGGGAAAAGAGGCAGGCATGATATTTTGTCTAAACAATATTATTAAAAACATTTCTTCTCAATTAACTAAGAGGAAGTAGCTATATGTGTATCCTAAGAATCTTGTGTGTACGTATTTTTTTCTTACATTTCGTTTTCACAGTAATGGGACTGAGGAGACAGCTTATTGGCATAAGTGCCCATCTGGCAAGTACAAAGTCCCAGGTTCAATCCCCAGTACCACACACACACACACACACACACACACACAAAAAAAAAAAAAAAAAAAAAAAAAAACTGGTCTTTATACTTTTGCAAAGATAGTAACACATGACACAAAGTTGTCTAGTGACTAATAGCTGACCTTAACCAGACTGTTTGTTTATCTCAGGACTGAGGTAGCATTTTTGCTTTAGGCACTGAGGCCTAATTCTGCCTACACACATTTGATCAATTTCCTAATTTCCATGGCTTCCAACATATTTCCCCTTATTTTTTGTTTATGCAGAGATTGGTGCTCCATTTCAGTTAGAGATGCTGTATTTGGAGAGGTCTTTAAGGACATTTTCATACTTAATATCAGTTCAAAGTCTGTAGAAACTTAAATTCAGCAAATAACTCAATATAGACTAATAGTCCATAATGGTGGTGAGTTATTAGTACAACTGGCTACTGTCAGAAGTTGTTGACATGAGCCTTTTTAAGCTCAGCATATTAATATACCTTTATTTGTAAAACCTCTTGGTTACACTTTTCCACTAGATTGTTAAGACTAAGCTAAAACTAGGTCTATAACTAGAAATGTAACTTTTTTTGTCTGACAAGGTCAATCAAATCCCTTCAAGATTTATCCTGGACTCATGTAGCACCTTAAAGATCAATGCTAGCCATCCGGATGAGAGAATTTTTTTTTCTCTAGGCAACTCTCCTTAAGCACACTACACATTGTCCATCAATTTCCTCTGTGGCCCCATAATCTCCTTGATGACAAAATTCAGAACACCACTTAGTTACGGGATGTCATAGCAGAGGTTCTCTTATATCCTGAGTCCTCACTGACCTGGAAGGGCTAGAGCCAAAATAATGGCTGTCCTTTTAGCCCATGTATCTGTTTAATTTTTAGTTTGTGAACTTTAGTTGTTAAACATCCAGAACAGAAGCTTACTGACATTATTATTTTGTAACAGAAGCAGTTAAGCTTAACATCATTATCTGTCTGAATATCAAGCACCTTAGAAATAAAACGGAACTGCTATTTTCTAACAACCATGGATATTCTAAAATGTAAATCCTTATATTTTGCTAAAAATAATTACATATTGTTACACAGAAATTTAGAAATTGAATCTTAGACATCATTATAACAGAACAATCCTATGAATATTTTTCCATTTTTTCAAATTCTCCGCAATCTCTTTTTTCAGAATACAAAAATTTTCACTGCATTAATCTTCTACTTGCTTTGTGAAAGTCATTCCTAGTTATTTCATTTTTGAATGTTATTATGAAACACATGGTTTCCCTACTTTCTCTGTCAGTGTGCTTGTTGTGTCACCAAACACAATGTTTACTCTATCAAGAAGATTTATTTTACAGTATATTTGGTTCTTTAATGTTTTCAATGCTCCATTTCCCAAGCCATATGTCTCACTTGGGTTATCACAGTAGCTTCCAATAGATGATACTATGTGGAGGTCAGTGACTTCATACTGAGCTACATCAGAAGCCATATATCTGTACAACAAAACCAAGCAAAGTCAGATATATTAAAAACAAAAAACAAAGATCCTCCTTTTTTATTTTAAGTTTTTAAATATCATCCTAAAAATTTAATAACTTGACCAATCCTGCCTTTAAGTTCTGGTCCTTCTGACTCGGCCTCCAAGAGTTCTGAACTCCAAGCATGTGCTTCACTGGTCAGTCTCTCCCTATTTCACTCAGCCACTACTTAGAATAGAGCAGAAAGAAGCCACTTTAAAATGTAAGCACACTTTACTTTTGGCTCTGAGTACTACGGAGAATTTCTCTTTCCACAGGAAAGGCCTAGCCCTCAAAGGAACCTGTGTATCAGCCAGACATATTCAAAGGAAATTTAGTTAATAAATGTCTGCATAATTTGGTGACAAATACTTTTATTCCTCCTTTCCCATACCTTGGGAGTTGGGCTTTCTCTGAAAAGTCTTGGCTGAATTTCAGCAAACTATTTTTCAGGCCCAGACCTGTTGCATATTTGCCTAATGTATCATTTCTTGTTCTGTGATAAGCAGTTGATGAGAAACATGTTCTTTCCATGATGACAACAGAAGTGCTGCTAATCTTATAACGCAAGTGCCTCAAGTATCCTTGATTTCTAAGTACGTTTTTTTTTTTAATGTTGCCTTTCTTTTCCACACTTACAATGATTCTCATATTCAAACCTGTATTTTAGTAATTCAAAGAAAGGAGAGCTGGAGATTCTTCTTTCTTAAGTAAACATTTTTGAAGAGCACCATAAGACCATTTTTAAATAACTGCTATCTTTTGTGAGTTGTATGCACTCATATCTATTTTTTAAATGCTCTGATTCTGACATAATTCCATGTCCTTTTATGGCACCTGTAATTTCAGCATTTCATGTTTCATATTAATATAATTAACTTTTAGATAGAATTTCTATTGGGAAGCCAAGCAGAGCGAATTCTTTGGATAAAAAGGAAAATGAACTATTCTGAGAATTTTAGGGAATAATGATTCATGCTAATTTTAATTTCAAACTTTGAAATAACCTTGGATAAATCATTTAGCCACACTTTATTAAAATATAGTCAAAATCTTTTGGTGAAATACTTTTTTATTATCTATTTATTTATTGTATTTCAGGGAAGGGTCTAGAGAATGTTCAGGCTCTCACTACTAGTTCAGATTTGGAACGATTCACCTGTTTGCAGCCTCCCATGGGCTGGGATTATAGGTGAGCATCACCACACCCAGTCTGAATTGCTACTTCAGCACTTCGCGGGGTGTGCCCTGAGTATTGAATCCATGGTCCCTGTGCCTGCTCATATGTGCTTAATCCACTGAGCCAGACATGAAATTCTTTGTTTTTAATTTTTTTTAATTAGGCAAAAATTTTCAGATGACACCATTTTAATGTCATATACATTAAAATTGTTATCAAATTATAGCAAATGACAACTATCACACGTGTCCACCCTCTGATTCATGAACAGCACACACATATATCATAGTAAATCAACTTTATGCTCCACCATCAAATGTGGTTCCCCTATGAGCTTGCTTTGGGATGGACCATTAAGAATATTTTCAAATACAATAGTTTCGTCATTACACCTCAAAATGTCTAGTGATATTTGAAATAGAAAGAAATGTAAGACGCTGAACCTGATGCAGTGCCTTGAATTCTACTTGTAATTTTAGAGGAGCAAAGAGACTCTGGATGATCCTCAGTGTGCAAAAATTCCTTTCATCTTGGTTGAGTTGGAAATTTGTTTTCTGATAATTCAAGAATTCATTTGGTAAGAGTTCATTTTTCACACATGGAAAATCTTTCCAAAGAAAGTCATGTCATTCAAAAGGCACATGTGCTGAAAGTCGAGTGACTAGAATACTGTCCTTTAGCTGATATTGAAGTCCTCTAGCATTCACCTTTATTCCACTGTGTGAAGGGCTGTGAAATCCAGTTCTCTTTAGCCAGTGCTAGCGCTCACTTCTGCTTCCTGAAATTCTTTAAAATTCGGAGAAAAAATTCAAATGTTGGTATTGATACAAAAATGAGTGTTATATTTATTTCTTTATAAGATTTAAAATGACTAGTAGCTTTCCCGAAACTGAGAAATAGTATCTACATCAAACATTTAATAGTGAAAGGAAGTCAGGGTTTATTTGACTTGTGGATTTTCAGTCAACCAACAGTCATGTGGCATAATGGCAGAAATGTCAATAACAGAATGGCATGGGTTAGCAAAGACATTCTTGCCCATTGAATTCTAGAAACAATCAGAGGAACAGTGCCACAGAGAAAGTGGATTGTACATGCCATCCAAGGGTCATGAAGTCCTGACCCATTTAGTCAAATTCAAATTACTAAATCCTCAGGCACTTCTAAAGCCAATCAAGTCACACAATCTTCTTTTTTTTTTTTTTTTAAGTCACACAATCTTAATCATAACATACTGTCACTTCTCAGTTTGGGGCTCAAATACTTCCTTCTAAAATGCACTGACCGGCTGGGCGTGGTGGCGCACGCCTGTAATCCCAGCACTTGGGAGGCTGAGGCAGGAGGATTGGTGAGAGTTCGAGACCAGCCTGGGCTACAAAAGTGAGCTCAAGGCCAGCCTGAACTGCATACTGAGACCCTGACTCAAAAAGACAAAAAATAAATAAATAAATAAATAAAATAAAATGCACTGGATCCCAAAATAGTAAGTTTGCAATTCCACTTCAAAATGTATAACTAGTACAAAAACAAAAAGTTTGAAAACAAGCAACACCCAGATAATCTCTTCCTCACAGTGTCAAAAACTGTTGCATACTTCAAAAATACTATACTAAGTCTTGTCTTGGATTCAAAACAAATTATTATTTGTGTATAAATTAAAAACAAAATATTCCTGGTGGCAAGTAATATAGTACTATCAAAACTGTGGAAAAATTTAATCAAACAAGTGAATTATGTGTCAATTGCCTTCATGAACATAGATGCAGAAATCCTCAGTAAAGTACTAGTGAATAGATTGCAGTAAATCATCAGGGGATTATGCCCCACAACCCATTCATTCTATGGATTCAAGGATGATTCAACATATGCAAATCTATAAATGTAATACAATAGAGCTAAAAACAAAAACCACAGAATCATTTTATCAGGTTCAAAAAAAAAAACTCTTGACAAAGTCTAACACTCATTCATGTTAAAGTCCTAGAGAAGATTAGAATAGATGGGCGATTTCTCAAACTTATAAAAGTCATCTATGAGAAACCAACAGTCAACATAATTCTAATTAGAGAAAACTTAAAACCTTTTACTCTGAAATCAGATACAAGGCAAGGATGCTCACTATTACCACTCTTATTCAATATAGTTCTGGGAACATTAGCCAGAGCCACTAGACAAGAGAGAAATAAATGGAACAGGAATAGGCAACAAAGAAGTTAAACTATCATAATTTGTAGATGACATGTTACTTTAATTGGAAGATACAAAAATCTCCACCAGGAAGCTCTTATAATAAATAAACAAATTAAGAAGTATAGCAGTGTAAAAATCAACACTTCCAAATCAATAATATTCCTTTATACAGATAACAAACTCACTAAGAGAGAAATTAGAAAAATGGTGCCCTTCACATTAGCATCTAAGGAAAAGAAATAGGGATTAAAATGACACAGGAAGTCAAAAATCTATAAAATGAAAATTACAATATTCTGAAATAAAAAGAAGAGATCAAAGAGGATTTCATAAAATGGAAAGAAATTCCTTTCTTCTGGATAGAAAGAACCAACATTGTGAAAATGGTTATGAACTAAAATTGTTCTACAAACGTAATGCAACTCCTTTGAAAATACCACCAACATAGCCTGAAGATCTAGACAGCATTCCTAAAATATATTTGAATATAGGAAAAACCTAAATCTCTAGGAAGTGAAATCTTCAGCAACAAACTCAAATCAGGAGGCACTAAAATCCTTGACTTAAAATTATACTACAAAGCTTCTGTGATAAAGTCAGCATAGTACTGTCAAAAACCAGACCAAAGGATCAGTGAAGCAGATTAAAAGATGTAGACAACTACAGACACACTTAGCCATTTATGTTTTACTAAAGAACCAAACACAATCAGTGAAAGAATGATAGACTCTTTAGCAAATAGTGCTGGAAAAATTCCCTTTCCATGTATCAAAGATTAAAGCTCACATCAGGTCTATCATTATGCATTAAACTAAAGTCAAAATAAATTAAAGATCTACACATTAAAACAGAAACACTAAATCTTCTAGAAGAGAAAGTAGGTGGAAATCTTGAAGACACAGGGGTAGGCAGACAGTTCATGAACAAAAATCAAACTGCATGGGAAATACTTCAAAGAACAAACAACTGGAATTTTGTCTTATTGAGAAGTATCTGCACATCAAGTAAATCACCAACAGTGAAAAGACAATCCAAAACATTTTCAAATAATCTTAACCAACAATCACTCAGACAAAAGACTTCTATCTAGAATAAATAAAGAACTAAAACAGAACAGACCCTAAAAATATAAACACCCAATCAAAAAAAAAAAAAAAAAAAAAAAAAAAAAAAAAAAAAAAAAAAAAAGCACCTGCACAGGAGCTGGGGGTTCAATCCCCTGGCCTGCTGTGCCAGCCCCATCTCCCATCTGCCACTCCCACCATGCATGCTGAGACTGCAACTGAGACTGGGTTTAGTGGCACATGCCTGTAGTCCCAGCTCTTGGGAGGCTATAAACAGGCAAATCACTATGAGTCCGATCTAGTAGTGAGACCCTGAACACCCTTGTAGACTCTTTCCTAAAAGCAAAACAGAAAACTAAGCAAACCAAAAAATAAAAAATAAAAATAAAGAACACCTGAAATGAATACACATTTCTCAGAGGAAGAGATTAAAAGAACAAATAAATACATGAAAAAATGTTGCACAACACTAGTCATTTGAGAAATGCAAATTAAAAACAACATTGAGATGTAATCTCACTCCAGAAAGAATGGTTGTGATAAAAAATCAGCTAATAAAAAATGCTGGAGTGGATTAAAGCACCTGCTCATCCACAGAGTGCGCTGGGATGGCAATAGAGACTGGGCATGGTGGTATGTGCCTGTAATCCCAGACCTTGGGAGGCTGAAAACAAGTGAATCACTATTAATCCAGTTTACATAGTGAGACCTCGTAGGCCGTATCCTAAATACAGAAAAAAAAAAAAATGCCAGACAGGATGTTCGGAAAAAGAAAACTTTCCCCACTTTTGGTGGGAATATCTGCTGGTGCAACCACTGTGGACATCAATGTGGAGAGTTTAAAGAAACTAGGATTGGCGTACTCCATGCAGCTATTCCCCTTCTTGATGCTTTTCCAAAGAAACTGAAAACTTCATATCACAGTGAGATATGTACACACATGTTTATAACAATTCAACAATTTAACAATTTATCTTAGCCAAATCTTGGAAATGACCAAAATGTCCATCACCTAATGAATGGATAAAGAAGATATGGCATTTTTATACAGTGGAGTATTACTCAGTTTTAAAGAAAGAAGTTGAGGCACTTATCTATAAATGGATGAAACTACAGGCTCTACTCATAAGTGAAATAAATCATATGTGTACATATCATATTGCCTCTCTAGTATAAGAACTTATAAGAATAGCTAAAATCTGAAAGGCATAATAGATATAGTAAAAAGGAAAGAAACTGAAAATAAGGAATAAAAAGTGAAAGGAAAGGTGAAAAGAGGAAAAAAGGAAGGGGAAAATATCATGGAAGTGTATATACAGAATATACATGAATGTATTATTAATTTCCATTAGATTTTTGAAAACAGCCATTAATAGCTAGAAATTTTCCCTTTGACTAACTATATGCTAATATTTGTAATTTGAACAACTACTTTTTATTGTTTAAACTTAACACGGGTTATATTACATATTTTCATCATCAGATCAGTTTAGATTAATACATATAGTTATATAAGATTGATCAAACAAACATTTACCTTTCTAAATCAACATTACTTTTTTTTTTTCCTTTTCCCCTTTCTTTTCTTTGAAAGTTGACATATTGCATATTGTCCTCACAATCGTTCTACAGAGTATAGTGTGTGGGCATGACCCCCCTCCCTATTGATGT